>JAHWFP010105495.1:0-32390 GCA_023313725.1 Lithobius niger | reverse complement strand
AAAAAAAGGGTTTTGCGATCCAAGCTCCACTTTACTTGTTAAAATAAACACGAATAAAAATTTATGATTTTAACTCAAATAATCAGATCTCCAATGCAGAAAATTGCATCTGTTTAAGTGCTGTTGTGTTTTAACAATAATTATAATTGGTAAACCACAAGAGCACCTCAAGAACACCATAAAAGTCAACATGTCGTTTGTGCTTCAAAATTTGAACGCTACAAGTTTAATGGTGAAATTTTAGATTCGACATGTCACACACCTATGTGGGTGTATTAATCACTAACGACTTAAAATCTTCAAACCATTGTGCCTCTGTAGTAGCTAATAAGAAGGGCTAATTTAATATGCTGGTTGTTTCCCCATAGTGAAGCTGAATGTCTGGCTAATGCTTTTAAGACTTACGTAAGACCAGTTTTGGAGTATGGAACGGAGATTTAACTACTTTTTAATGAAGGATATCCATAAAATTAAAATTGTTCAAAGGAAATTCACGAAATACCTCCCTAGCTGTTATAAATTAACTTACCTTCATCGTTTGGTCAAACTGGACTTAGAATCATTTTAATACAGGCGACTTATTACAGATCTATACAACCTGTTACAAACTGGTCCGTAAGAAAATTTATCATGTTGATGGTCTTCCACTAATTCATCCTCAAACAAATTTTACCCAAAACCGAGGTCAAATTTTAATTTCCATATGCTGGCTACAACCGAGAAATAAATGCATGTATAAATGCAAATAAAATAAAATACGAAGTTAACCACCGCCTTAATTAAGAATAGCAAGCACTCAATTGTTACCAAACACTGGGGACACTTGAGGCACTTCCCAGTCTTTATTTTGAATGTCCTGTCAATATGCCTTTTTAATATTTTGAATGCCTTTTTAATATTTGAAATATTGAGCCGATAAAATCACTAATGCAAAGGCTGTTCCAGAATCGAAGTTGTGATTCAAGGGAACGAGTTCAACCCACACTGGGTATTTCTAATTCTTTTTTACGACACGAATTTTTTTTTAATACCTGTGAGGGCAGGGGGTTCAAAAAAATTGTGCTCACCTTTATCTATACCTATTATTAAAATGGTATTAATTTAGCTTTTTGTTTTCCCGATTTCCAGATTTTTGAAAGTGTCCTCATGATTCCATCTGGGATAGGAAAATGTATATATTAATACAGTCACCATTTTGGCAGAAATGGTAAAGATTTAATAATTATAAGGGTTGGCTGGAAATCCGCACCAAATCTGTTTCCACTTTCACATCTGCGCGTATAATTGCATACGGTTCACAGCACAACTGGTGTTTTGCAAATAATCGTGTAGGTTTCGAGTATTTTGGACCAGCAAATGCAGTTTTCAGTGAAAATAAATTTTTTTTAAATTGACACCAAAATTAATGTTTAAAGAAAACAAAATAATTTGTTTATACCTTAATTGTAACGATAACATCATGCCAACAATGGTAAAAAAATTAATTTTTCACCACCTGACATGTATTTGGCAAGTTTAAGGGGTGAGGGTAACTGCAGTGCCCAGTGAAACACATGAGAATGTACAGACCCTTCAATTCTGGAGATGTTTGTCTTGTCTGCAGTTATTAAAGTACTTTCCAAAGGTGCTCGTTTCGATTATTTTTCAACCTAATTGTGTATGCCGTTCGTATGTATGCCCTCATTATTTTCAAAACGATTCATTATCAGCACAATTACCAAGGCTTCTACCAAGCTGGAAAGCATATCATTAGAGTGTGGCCATACTCCATGCATCAACTACAATGCATAACATTAACGATTTCTCAGCCATCTGTTACCTGACTACATAATCACGAAGCGGCTCTGCCACTGTCTATTATTTTGGGTGGAAGATTAACTCTCGTACCACTATCAAGAAGGAAAGCTGCAGAGATTCAGAATGACGCTGTCGAGGAAAATGCTTCCAATCATCCTTTGCTGTTTTTGTGTCTTCGACATGACTTCTGCCATCGTTGGCCTGGATTTCCGCTACAATTCAATCGACAATCATCCTCGAGCTCTACTGACACATCCTTACATTTCTGGCGGATTGACACAAATGACAGTTTGCATCCGGGCTCATCTGAAAGCTGAAGACAACCAGAGAGACGCAGCCCTGGTGTCCTACTCCTCTCGAGAAAATGAAGCCAAGAATGAAATTCTGTTGGAGGTCAATTATGAAAAGAATAACACACAGCTGTATATTTCCCACAACTACGACCAGGCGAGAATCAACGTTGTGCCTCCATCCAACCAATGGACCCATGTTTGCGCATCTTGGGAAAATACGGATGGCCAAGCTGACTTTTATTTTGACGGGGAACACGTTGGTCAAGTCAAGGGGTACCGAACTGGACACGTTCTTGGAGGAGATGGATACTTGGCGTTGGGACAAGACCAGGACTGGTATGATGGGGGATACAATGACGATAATGCGGTTCTTGGAAGGTTGACACAGTTCAACATGTGGAAAAAAGCTCTAAGTCCTGATGAAGGTGAGTGCTAAATGCATCTTTGCACATGGTTCAGTGGCGAACGCAGAATTTTTGTGGGGGTGGGGTGGAAGAAGGGGGTACAGTGAATGAAAGGGGACCCTGTGGCACTAAAAAAAAATTAATAATCAGCCAGGGGGTTCAGGAGCTTTGAAAATTCGCACATTTTCGAGCATTTTTGGGGTCCTTGGAGTAACTTTTCTGCAATTTAATTATTTGGGGGGGAGGGGGGGCTGGGCAATGGAATAACTTTTTAACATCTACAGCAGCATGTTTTTTGAATTTTCAGATTGTAAATATTGAGCCCACATGACAATTTGAAACTTTGGCCTGTGACTTGAGGGCGCTTGACTTTCCTTGCGAGAGGGGGGGGGGGGGGGGGGCGGGCGCCGTGGGGGGGGGCGCCCCCCCCCCCCCCCCCCCCCACCTTGCGTACGCCTGCAACAAGGTTGGCACGTACCACTAACAACCTTTTTCAGACTTCCCTAGGACAATTTTTTTTTAATTTTTCTTTACCAATTTTGTACTTTTTAATTTGATATAGTTAGCACTTATCTAACGTCAAATTTGTTGTATCGCAGTTACAGTTCGACCTAAATAAATAAAACCAATAAAAGTCTTCACACAGGGTCGGAACCACAGAGGCTCGGCACACAATACGAGCAGCCCCAGGACAACCAATCAAGATTAGTCAAGATTAGTCAAGATTAGTCAAGATTAGTCAAGATTAGTTGTACTGGTGCTACTCGTTTTGTGTGCCGAGCCCCTGTAGTCGGAACAAAAAGCTTAAAATACTAAAATACGACGAAAAATTGGTAAATAAAAGTATTAATCTAACAGAATCGTCACCTAACTTTATGGTCGCTAATAGTAGTGGTAATCCAACATTGGAGTGTTGTAAGGAAAGTTGCCAAGCTGGGCTGGAAACCACTGGTAACTAAGATTCAAATTTTTTAGTTCATTTTCAGTAATGAATACGCCTATTTAGTTTAGTTCCTGTATTTCAACTAAGATTCTGTTTCAATAACTAAAGTCCTACAGTGGAAAGAAAAACAATTGTTGAAATAAAATCGATTACTTTCATGTTACTTGCCAAAATTTCAGCAGTCTCGATTTCTGGAAACTATTATTTTTCAAGCACTTTCAAAGGCCTTCAGGGTTGTGCAATCCATGTTAGTAATCAACAACACGTCGTTGTCAAGTATAGGTTATCGCCTGATTCCCGAGTGCTGAGAACTAACAATTAATGTCGAGGACCGCAGGCCAGAGCTATTGTTAGTTCTTTGCACTCGGGAATCAGGAGATAACTTATTTATCTACCGATGTCCGCATCTCTGCCCGACAATGAAGAAGCACGCGACTCCAATAATGATGTAGTGCACGCAGTAGTCCAACAATGCAAGGCGGAACAGGAAAACAAAACGTTTACTTTTGCTTGTAGTGTTCTATTATGGCATCGGATTTGGTATTCAAGGATTTATCCTATTATAAACTTTTGGCAGTTACCGCGATCTTGGCGTCTGGTTCCAGAAAGTTCACCATTTAAAGTTCACCACTCACTATATTTCTATTGCTGCGGCAGCCAGCCGCAGATCAGCAATGGTTCGTCGTTGTTTTAACTCTGGAAACCGTAACACCGGTATTTGGGCTCATAAAGTCTTTGCCAGGCTACTGCTCGAGTATGCCAGTCAGGTCTGGTCACCTAACCTCCATAAGGATATTGATAGGATTGAAGCCGTTCAAAGGAAACATACAAAGGCGTTGCCCATATGCAATCTTTGCCGTACAGTCAACGACTGCGTCTTCTCAAGCTGGACACACTTGAGTGCAGGTGCTTGAGGGCGGACCTGGTTCTAACTTTTAAGATTGTGCAATGTGCATTCCATGATCCCTTTGGAATTCCCATTTTTCGAAATTAAACTGTTCACTAAAACTCGCGGCAACTGTTAGAAGCTCATCCTTCCGAGATTTCGTCTAAATTCCCGGAGGTCCTTCTTCGCTCTGAGAGTGGTAACTGTTTGGAACTCTCCTGATGATTCATTGGTTACCGCCCCAACGCTGATTTCCTTCAAGACACGTCAAACTACCACTATCCTTCGCCCTTTCCTTCTGTGCCCCGAGCATTATTCTTCGCAAACTTAATAAACTTTTTACCTGGGTCTGCAGTTAGCGGTTCGGCGACGAATCCTTGCGCCTCCTTTTCGTCCCTCTACGTGCGGATCAAATGTATTATTATTATTATTTGTTTGATTTGTCGATTGATGGAGATATTTATGAACAGAGTTACGGAACATAATGTTGGAGATGGTTGTGTCGGAGGTCGGTGCGCAAGATCGCCCCTACATTGGGGCTGAAGCCCCCCCCCCCCCACCCCACCCCCTTTGCTCTTTTTCTTTGTCCTCTTGCTCTTTTGGTTAACAGAATCATGAAGAAAATCTATAAACAAAATCAAAAACGTTTAAACAAAACCTTTTTCGATGATCCGTAACACCATGAATTTATAGGGTTGGGAGGAGAATTTGTGACTGCGACCCCAACGTCTTAGATCCATGTTAATTAGTTCCATCTGAGTTTATAGAGGGCGCGACGAGTTTTATGTGGGAATTTCTACTCTATTTTCAGTCTGAAATTAAACTAACCTAAACGAAACTAGTTTGTATTTAATTATGATTTAGTTGTAATGTAGTGTAGTTTACTTTAGATTTGGGCTGAAAAATGAGCAAAAAATACCAGATGGAACACGTGGCGCCCTCTGAAAACTCAGATGGAACTAATTGGAATGGATCTAGGACGTTTCAATAGTGACTTTTTGGAGTTAAAAATTCTCCTCCCCAACCCTATAAATTCTTGGTAACACCGATTAGGCCAAAATAAGGCACGTCCCAAAAAAAAAAAGTCCTCATAAAAAGACCGCCCCCCCCCCCTTTTTTTTTTTTTTTTGGGGGTAACGCCCCCCCCCCCCCCCTTGTCAGTGCGTTCGACATTTTACATGGAAACTAACCATCTCCACAAGCAAACAAAAATGAACCGCTGAAACTACAGATTTAAAGGAAGTTTTAAAGGAGCAACTTTAAATTTTCACAATGGGCGTCATATTATAATACATTTTAATGATTGAAATGTTATCGATATTGCCCGTTTTCAGTATTTATTATGGTGAGAAATAACTTGCCATTTAGAAAGCAATTTAAATTTACACAATGGGACGTGTAACACGGGTTTCGTTAAAAACAAGAATTTCATAAAGAAATACAAACTGCTTATGCAAAAAATCGCAACATTATTATTTTCGTGGACGAAAGACAAAGCTCTCTATTGAGCTAATGTTTACATTAGTCACATACTCGATATCCTTACGATTCCAAATGGCTCCAACACCTTCCTCAGAGACAGTTGGGTTTAGAGCGCGGAAATGTGTTAAAACGACTTAAAATAGTAGATTTGTAGCGCCACAATCCGTGCATCTATACAGTGTTTGCGTTCGCTCGCAGGGCCGGCAGGGCACCTTATATATTTTTTCGTAAACACTTCCGATAGGCGGGTTGTTATTGTCAAGGTATGTTAGGTTACGTAAGTTCGGGGTTTGGCATTTCATAGTGAGGTAGTTAACTGGTTGGGGTTTGGCATTTCATACTGGGGCAGTTAATTGGTTAGGTTATGTTAATGATGATTTAACGAGTTTCCGCAATTTAGGATCAATTTGTAGTGCCTTCCGTGGAAATTAAAGGTAGGTTTTTTTTATCTTTTTTCGAATTTCGGGCCATGTGCGTAAAGGGAACATGGGAAGAAAACGGGCTCTCGTCCGATTTTTTTTAATAGAATAAAAATTACCTGCTGAGTAATGTTTTCCTCTTCCATTTTTGGGGCAAACGCACCGTTTAGCCGTGGTGAAGGTCCAAAGTTAGCACCACGCCGCGCCGGAAAGCATGAAACTGTGCAAAAGTTCGGCAAGTGAAACGCCAAACCCCAACCAGTTCATTACCTCAAGTGAAATGCAGAAGCCGGTTCCTCACCTAACCTAACTGACAATAACAACAAAACCACACGAAACTGACAAATAACAACCCACCTACCTGAACTGTTTTCAGGGGAAAAAATATCAGCTGGGAACATGGGAAGAAAACGGGCTCTCGTCCGATTTTTTTTTAATGGACTAAAAATTACCTTCTGAGTAATGTTTTCCTCTTCCATTTTTGGGGCAAACGCACCGTTTGGTCGTGGTGAAGGTCCAAAGTTAGCACCACGCCGCACCGGAAAGCATGAAACTGGGCAAAAGTCCGGCAAGTGAAACGCCAAACCCCAACCAGTTCATTACCTCAAGTGAAATGCCGAAGCCGGTTCCTCACCTAACCTAACTAACAATAACAACAAAACCACACGAAACTGACAATAACAACCCACCTACCTAAACTGTTTTCGGGGGAAAAAATATCAGCTGGGAACATGGGAAGAAATCGTCCGTCAGCGCAAAGCGTGCGGCTTTCATTAATTTATGACGGTCAAACGAAGCCTTTGCCCCAAAAATTGTATGGGAAAATATTGTTCAGTTGATCATTTTACGTCATTCTAGCCCAACGACAGATCAATCGGTGAGGAGCCTTTATTCTTCCCATAAGCCGCGTAAAGTAAACTTGTTCCCTCTATTGTTTATTTTACTATCGAAAGTGATCGTGGAATGAATTTATAATTCTGCCTTTATTCCGCACCTAGTATGCACTATCCCGTTGTCTCACACGTTTGTCGAATTGATTATACTACAACAAACTGTTACACTAAATAATCGATTATACAATTATTACCTGATTAGCAGGAGCCACATAACTACACGAATTGCCAATACGCGTAGAATCCTAAGACAGCCTTCCCGGCGAACCGTAAAGTAGCCGCCATTTTTTCAGTGTTTGCCAATAGCCCAACAAAAGATTAAGTTCCGTTTTCCGTCCATTTGTCAAAACCTGAAATAAGCTGGGCTAGTTCCGATTCAACTTTTTTTTCATATAGAAACATAATCGGCAAACATTTTTAGTCAAGGACCTACAACCCTTCATATGTAAATGATTTAACCATAAACTCTTCAATAACAACGCCTATAATTTGCTGGCCCATCTTCTTATCAAAATCATGAAAAATCGACTAATATTTCAGTCACTTCCGGCCATACGGTAAAGGTTATAGGCATGACCCGTTCAAATAAACGACTGGAGTGGGACGTGACGTCATTAAACAATAGTTCACGACGCAAGCCCCGTTTTCTACATTACACCACCGGATTGGGTTTTGGAGGCAAGGGAGCAATTGTCCTGGGCCTCACCTGGCAGGGGGTCTTGCCTCTACTGATTAAGTGTTAAAAAAAACCGAAAGTTTCCAAGCATGAAAGTGACCCATATTGCGACTAATATTTTTAAAAAGTCAGTCTATTCAAGTCTTAAGGGCCGGCAAGAATAACTTAACGCATGGGGAAGAGGGGGTCTCAGTTTAAAACGTTGTCCTCAGCCCTGAGCCTCCTATAACCTTATACGTTTCACATGCTATCTTACCAGGGAACCTAACGTAAATTCTATGCCAACACTAACACTCCGCACAGCAGCTCTCCCCTCCTACTTTGTTGACACAGACCCACCAACAAGTGGGCAAGCTCCACCAAGCATGGAAGCATCGGGCATGGAAGGTGGAATGCCTCTGACTATGTAACTACAAGACTTTACACACAAAACGAAACCTAAAAGTACCCGCGTGTATGTTCGTCTTTCAGGGAAATTAATCGGCAATTAATATACAACTACATGACTTGGCACAGTCATAAAATGAGGTAAAAGTATGCGTGTGTATTCATGACAGGGAAATTATTCAGAAATTATTGTACAACTACAGGACTTGACACATAAAACGGGGAAATTATTCAGGGAAATTCAGGGAAATTATTCAGAAATTAATGTACAACTACAGGACTTGACACATAAAACGAAACCTAAAAGTACTCGTGTGTTTTCAAAACTTTCAGGGAAATTAATCAAATATTAATATATAACTACACTACTTTACACATAAAACGAAACCTAAAAGTACGCTAGTCTATTCACGACTTTCATAATGGCTAAAAACCACTCATACACAAATTTAATCAATACGATAAACTTTTGTATATTCATGGCTTTTTTTATGTGTGTTTCAGTTAAATCTGCTAACGGCTGCGCACTCAAAGGCACCATTGTCAACTGGCAACTGACACAATGGCGTTTGACTGAAAACCTTGAAATCATACCATCAAAGGCCCCATGTTTTCTACCCAACGATTATGGTCTTGTTTCCGACTGTTCTTAATTCATGATGACTGCATGTTGGCTTATACTAATTTCCTACTACTAAATTCGTGTCGGGTTTTGTGCGTGTTCACCATTTCACTGTAGTAAATGCCTGCATGCGGGATAGTGCGGTGCAACCCGGCTAATTTAGCAATGTGAAATAGAAACATGTACCAGGCCTTGTTGCGAAAATTGTGTCCTGGTGCAAAATTATGACAAGTAGCTTCTATTGTATTGCTCCAAAGGGGCAAATGCGACTGATTATTTCGATGCTAAGAATGTTTAAATGTGAAATCCGAAATGGCCGGTCTGGTCTTGCTCTCACTCCAGCCTGGACCAGAAAGTCACTAAATTTGTAGTGTGAAATTAGTATTACGGTAAAATAAAATGTTGCCACAGGTGAATACCTTCAACAAATTTTAAAAATGTTCTTATTCGTTCAGTCTTGTAAAGTTTTGTTCAGATGATGTGGTTTTGCTTATCCGAACATCTAGAAAATGCTTGTTACTTTAAACAGACTTTCGTCTGTCTTGTTCGGAAGATGATAACTTGTCTCTACTTTGCACTGTTGTTCGGAAATAAAAAATTGATTCAAAAAGAAAAAGAACAAAAAAATCCGTGTATTTATCTCCCTATACCTGCAATTCTCTTCTTTGCTTAAAGTCAATAAACAATTGGCTAGTAATATACACTGTAAAAACATGTGTTTTAAAATAAACATATTACAGACACAACTAGAAACATATGGAAGTTCGTCTTTACACTCAGACCGTGAAAAAAGCTGGGCATTTTTAACAAGATGAAATTTTCTTATGTACGTTACATAGTGACCAGTTTTAAACTGCTTACTCATAATATTACGAACTGTTATTTTACGTTCACCTAACGTGCATACTGGCACTAAGTGTATATTACACTAGTATTTACTCATACATCTGTTATTTCTATATTGATTAAAAATTCTGTTTTCTCTGATACGTTTCCTCTCGGGAATGCCTGTGACAATATGAACTCCACTTATTAGAGTCTGAGAGTGAATCATCTTCCTAAACGAAATCACCTACAGTAAAGTAACAATAATAAAAAAAAATCCCATAAGGGTAAAGGGACCTAACAAGGTTTTTACCAAAGAAAGTAGTGATATCAGAGCCAGAATGGCTGCCATTAAGTTTGTGGTGATCATTCAAGCTTAACTACCAATCACTGAGGTGTCAGTTAAGATTGAGTGGTCAGGGTTGGAACGGAAAATTTGGTGGCAGCCATTTTGACTCTGATATCACTACTTTCTATGGCAAAAACTAAACGGGTTCCCTTACCCTTATGGGTTTTTGTATGATATCCCCTTACCCTTATGGGTTTTTGTATGATATGACTCCTTTTGGTCGTTTTATGGGTTTGATTTATGTAAGTATTGATTGTGAGTTCCTTATGAAAATATAATTGTAAATCGTTTCTTGAACAGCCTGAAGAAAATCATCACTTTGGTGTACTTAACGGTCGCCGATTAATTATATTTTTCCAATAAAGTGCCCGTCAGATAACGTGTGAAATAGAACCAACTGATCACGATAAGTTAGTTTCGTTTAGTTTAAGCGTCTTTAGATTATTTTTTCCTGTTTTTTTTTTTAATTTAATTTATTTTTTTATTGAAGGAGCGGTAACCCTTCACGGATTTTCTTCCCCATAAACGAAATCACCTAGAAGTAAACTTACAATAAGGGCACATAACAATGGCGTCAATTTAAATTTTTCGTCAACTTCTTTTCGGCATCTGTAAAATGCCCACTTTGGCATTTTTCGTGCTGCCAAATTATTGTGCGGTGCAGTCTACTAATGAAAGTTTTTTTTACGGTCTAAAGAAATGTAAAGACGAACTTTCACCTTTTTGACTTTCGTGTAAACTTGCTGTACTCTTTTACAACAAAGGGGAATGTGTTGGTGCATCACCTCAGCTTACTTTCGGCCAATTGGAATGCAAGCCCAGTGGGGTCTGCTGATAACCCAGAGACCAATCCAACTGGCATCTGCCTGTGACGTGACAGCCACAAGAAACCTGACACTAATTTTTATTGACGGAGCAAAGCGAGCGAAGCGTGGTGCCACGACAGAATGCCACTCATCAAAATGCAACCCTCTACCGACAAAATGTTACTTCAAATTTTTTTTTTACTGATCTTTTAAAAAAGTCACAATGTATAAACATAGTCAAATGTACAAACATTAAAAAAAAAAACCAGTCGTGCTTCGTCGAGTTGCAAGGGGTCCATTATGACGAACGAAAAAGTAAGGAGATGTCTATTAATAAGTTAACTTATTTTAATGGTTTTAAATAGGCTTTGCTAAATCATAGTTCAGTTGTAATTGCATAACACAAGGTTGGGGGGGGGGGCGTAGATTGTTTTACACGTATATTTATATTTAAACGTATTTTAAACTCTGAACCGAATTTGCGGAAGGTATAAAAGATATTCCGACTTTTCTCCGAGCTGTTGGCACAACAATCCGATTTTAAACGAGACGATGTCATTGTGACTCTTTAAAAATGTTTATACTTTTTGTGATATATTTTTAACTTTTTTTAAATGTTAAACAGACAACCTGCCAAGGTTTGTACATTGTGACTATGTTTATGCAATCTTTAAAAAGATCATTAAAAACATTGAAGTGGTATTTTGTCGTTAGAGGGTGGCACTTTGTCCAGTGGCATTTTGATGTGGTGGCATTCTGTCGGGTATTCCGAAGTGTTGACTATAACGGACACCACATTGCAAATGTTGATTGGTTTGTTGGTCCGTTGGTTGCAATATTGTATTCTGGGTGGAGCCCAAACGATAGGTTGGATTGGAATGAAATTTGGTATATCGTTTTGTACCCCCAAAAGTATTGCTGGCCAAATTTTGACGTAAATCGAACAATTATTATGGAAGAAATTATACTCTTTCGAATTTATTCCTAACACTCACCATTGTAAATTTGAAATCCTGAATAGTTAAGGAATTCCGACGAAGCATACACCATGCTGGTGGTAGTCAAGTGAACTTTAGAAAACACAGCAAATTGACTTTTGGTTGCTTCTTTCCAGCTAATGACCTTTTTCGACATAACTCAATGAAATAATAACATTTGATCCTTGCATTTAACCACTACAGGAAGAAACGCAACCATAAAAAACAAACGGATTTCATTAACGACAAACATTAGTTTCATTTGAAAAAATAATGCTTGAAGACATTCACTTCAGCATGGCAACAATTGTAGTAGTTTACATAAGCGATGGGAATCCCGAATATGAATATTGAAATCGTCGTATCAAAGCGAAGTTATATTTATTTAAACCGAAAGTATAGAGCAGACTACGTGTTTATATCACAGCACGAAACAATAATATGCCTGCCTATAATAGTTTATGGATTCCTCGTTGCCACATTAGTGTGAAGTCTCGAAACCGAAACCGTGTTGCATGAAGGAATAGGCCTAACTCTCGAACCCAATTGATGTTAACTGCTACTTACGAAATAAAATCGCCAGGCAAGAAGTATGCCTAAAACCTATAACTAGGCATAAAAACTAACAAATTTTTAACTTACAAATGTGATGATTATTAGTTTTAGATTATGCAATAGCAATAGAGATCGCTGCTGCAGCGGGTGATAGAGGTGTGCACCAGCTTTGTACCTGCGGCAGCATTGTGAATCGTTTAAATCTTTTGAATATTGCTAAAAACTATCGTAGTGATGATTGTTTGGCTTGCAGTTAAATGCCTTTTTTTTTTTTTTTTAATATACAAACTACACTTTGCAAAGCAGTTGCTATAAACAATATAAGAATTATTAGCGGCGGGTTGCTATACGTGCCGTTTTATTTTTAGTCGTCGGCGAGGGTGCTGGCTGTGAAAAGAAGCTAAAAATAACTAAACAGACCATAAATACTGGAGCAAACGAAAGCCCATTAAAATAAATATGATACGTAGCTTAAGCCTATACTTGACAAAAAAAATGAAAAATAAGTAAAAGGCCAGCAGAAAGCAGCAGTACGTCACACCAAAAGGCAAAGAGCCCAACTTAGCCGAGTGAGTATTGCACCTAGATTTTGTAGGATCATTAACAATTCATTACAATAAAAGCTCAATGTAATTTTGAAATGAAGATCTGTTTGCTCCACGTACAATAGGCCCTAAGCCTATTTCCTAGTGTATGGACAGATAGAAAAGATAGGGTCGTGTCGTCTTACACGTAAACTTGTGTGGGCTTTTTCACAATGTTGTTAAAACAAGATGCAGCTACAAATTCAGTCATAGAATGCGAGTAATGATTGACAACTCTTTAGAACTGTGACGCAGTCGGGCATTAAGATTTTCAATTTAAATATTAATACGACAGCATCTTGTAGAAGATATTTTCCAATTGCTGATCAAAACTAGTAATTATTTTACTAAATTTGCTATTGATGCCAAACTACAACTGTATCACAACAACTTTCGAGGTTGACGCCATTTTCACAACACACAAACTCAGCATCAGTTGGCGTTGGATCAAGCCCTTTGATATTTTTTTTTGTAGAAGTAGCGCCGTTATTATTTGTAAGATGTAGTAGATGTTGTACTGTGTAAATCACTACGAACGGGATAGGTGTATGAGCCACCCCATTTTTTTCTAAGTGCGGTGCTGGTGCTTTAACAAATTGTTCAAACAGCTATTGATACCAGAGACACATTATGTAGGAGTTCGAAGCATGTCATTTTTCAAATTTTTCAAAATGTCGATATACGTAGCCGGTATAATTGTCGACACCAATGTCTTCTTCACCTGCGTAAATTAATTTTAAACCATATTGTGCAACACCAAAATAAAAGCTTCTTTACTAACCCTGCCATTGTTTACCAATTCGTTTTCTTGACGATAAATGTATAATAAAATAAGGAGACGCATTCTAATGTTCGAGGCAAAGACTTTCTCACTCGTACAAACCATACTTGGAAAACAAAATTTGAAAGTGTCGTTTTGCCATGCAGTTTGTCATTGTGGCAGACTAACATTTTACTGGTTACGTCTTTTGCTGCCTTCATTAACTTCTTACTTAATTTTGATAGCATTTTGTATCGGAGTCGACTCGCAGTTTTCCGATTCTTTTCAATCAAGTTATAGTGCTATTTTATCTTTGCCACAAATGTCGGAGCGCCTGTAATGAGCTATGAAAGCCTGATATCATTAGCGCCATTAAAACAGATTCTTTACAGCAAAGCACTAAAAAGAAATGCACTTTACCACACGGTGACATCCACCCTTTTTCATGCTGTGCTCTATGCATGCTGTAGGGTAACAGTTTTTTTTTTTTACTGAACTAAATTTGCTGTCATTCTAGTTATACTGAACTTATTTAATTTTCCAATGACAATAGTTTTTTGTGGAACCTATTAAAAAAAACTAGCACTAACAACATTAGTATTTATCATGTCTACTACTTCTTCTCCGTTTTCTTCTCCATCCTCTTCATTTTCGCTATTTTTTCTGTCTTTTTCTGATAATTTGTCCTTCTGTCTGCATATCGTACATCTCCACTTATCTTTACTTTTTCCTTTAGCTCTCCAAGACGCCGCAGATACTCCAGAGCAATCATCGTAGTGATATCTGGCCTTACAATTTTAGCACGTCACACAGTCATTTTGATTTCCTAATTTATTTTCGCAGGTGTGGCATCTTGGCATGGTTAAATATTTTTTCCTCTAGACGTTACGAACGCTTCATGGCTTACTTTTCGCGTCAATTACGACCGCACCACAGCTGACGTCATACACAAACGAACTGACGTCATAAATGACGCACTCAAGTTGCCCAAGAGTTTTACGCTACGATCCCCCACTTCAAAACGTCATTGTTCAACATCTAAGCTGTTTAAGCACATAAAATCACCAGGAATGTCTCGAATAGTAGCGAACAGTCTTAGTAACACATATTTCCAGTCAATCTGCTCTTTACGTTATTCATACCTTTAAAATACACCAAATTTACGGAGCTCTCATGGGATGGTCGCCTCAACTGGCCTCCGGCGACACATTTGCCTAACCCCCTTCCCCCGTGCAGGTGTTGCACTGCTTGCGTATAAACATTAACGACTTCTCAGCCATCTGTTATCAGACTACAAAATCACGAAGAGGCTCTTCCACTGTCTATCATTTTGGGCGCATATTGAAGGACGAAGCACAGCTTTAAAGAATCAAAACGATGCTGTGGAATAAAACGCCGCCAATTATCCTTTGCTGTTTTTGTCTTTTCGATGTGACTTCCGGCATCGTTGGTCTGGATTTCCGGTACAATTCAGTTGAAAATCTCCCTCGTGCTGTACTGACATACCCTAACATTTCTGGCGGATTAACACATATGACAGTTTGCATCTGGGCTCATCTGAAAGCCGAAAACGACCAGGGAAACGTAGCTCTGATATCCTACTCCTCTCGAGAAAATAAAGCCACGAATGAAATCCTTTTAGAGATAAGTTACAAAGCGAAAACCACACACCTGTATATTTCCCACAACTTCCAAAGAGCGAGAATCAACGTTGTGCCCCCATCCAACCAGTGGGCCCATGTTTGCGCATCTTGGGAAAATAAGAATGGACAAGCTGTTGTTTATTTTGATGGGGCACTCGTGGGCCACGTCAAGGGATACCGAACCGGACAGGTCATTGGGGGAGATGGATATTTGGTGTTAGGGCAAGACCAGGATGGGTATGATGGAGGATACAGTGTCGATAATGCGTTTGTTGGAAGGTTGACACAGTTCCACATGTGGAACCGCGCTCTAAGCCCTACCGAAGGTGAGTGCTAAATGCATCTTTGCACAGGGCTGGCATCCACCACTAACAACATGTTACAGAATTTCCTAGGATAATTTTTTTTTTAATTTTTCCTTACCTATTTTGCACTTTTTAATTTGTTGTTATTTTCACTTACATCAAACTTGTTGTATCGTAGTTGCAGATCGACCTGAGTAAATAAAACCAATCAAAGTCTTCACACAAGGTGGAGACAAGGCTTAAAGTACCAAAATATGACGAAAAAATATAAGGACTCTCGCTAAGTTCTCGCCGTCTGAAGTCGTGATATATCAAATAATATAAAGAATTCATGCAGAGTTGCCTTTTGATTTACTAGGTCGTCTGTTAGCCCATAAATGACATGGTTTTAGTTAACACAGATCCTGTACTAAATCCGTAGTTTATGAAAATCGGGTACAGTTGGCAAAATTAAAAAGTGAGTTGAAAAAATTGAGATGACTGTTTGGTTTGCTGTAGTTTTTTTCTGTTAACCTATCGCCACTTCGATTTGAAGAACCTGTTGTATTAATGCAGGAACAACTATACTTTTTTCCAAAACAAACCTGTTACGAATTTTAAAATATTTCGACAGTCCAAAATTTGACGATAAATAGTCCATAAGATCCCAAAGTAAACGACAAAAGCGTCCCAAAGGTCACGACATGAATGAGGGCAAAAATTACCACAAGATCCACTGAATCAAGGGAGAAAAACTGAAAATGGAGCATGTCGATTTCAAACGTGGATTATTTTCTATAATAATACCTCAAGTAGTTTTGGACAAAACTGAGTAAAAGATTTCGACATTATTTTCAGCGTTTGACGCTCCGTTTTTTTTTCAACTGGAGTATGTTATAGCTTTAAAATTTATAAGTTTTTTGCAATAATACTTCTAGAACTGGTCGTTTGGGATAAAATTGAGCAAACTATTTCACTATTTTTCAACTTTCGATAGTCCATTAAAAAAAAATGTCTGTCTCCGGCAGGGGAGGAGTATACTCTTTATACTAGCTAGCCAGTGACGATTGCGTGTGCCCCTCCCCTACTTCCCGTGATTGCACACAGTAGTTCATCGTCATTCGTACAGTATGAAAGTCCAAAATGTACACTTAAGCCAACCCCCCAAATTGTCAATGGCTAGCTACGAGCTGTGTACATAATTCTAAACTGAACTCGGTTTAACTTAATTTGCAAAGAAAATAAGTAAAATATTGTTGTAACCCTAAAAGTATTGTTTGGTACTGTTAAAAAATTAAGTTAGCTACTTTTGCGGGGGCATGTGACACGTGGGGGCGATTAAGTGGAAATATCATGGCATGTATCTGCCTTGTGTAACTTCTACACACTAAGTATTCAGTTGCATTGTTATAGCTAAATTAACAAAATCCCCGAACAAAATCCCCGAAGTTAAGCAGCATTGGGCTGGATTGATACTAGGGTGGGTGACCGCTTGGGAATCTGGCTGTTGCAGACATATGGCCTTAGGGCTTCGGGCAGATGACCAGGAGTGGTTAACGCTCATTAAACCCTTCGAACCTTTGAACACAATCCACAATGCCCATCAACAAAGAAACAATAAAAACAGTAAAACAACAAAAGTAATAAAATAAAGAAAAACAATAAATTTACTAGTGGTAAGTTGCGTGGTTAACAGATCTGAGAGGGATATGATGCTTGATCGAGTCTAGGCCTCAGTCGAAGGATTATTTTAATGTATTTTCCGTAGATTAAAGGAGCGGAAGATGCTGCCATTTGATCCAAAACAAAATCACACCTTACTCTTGTTCTTTATAAACTTTTAAAATAATGAAATAATCCAATAGTTTGATGACATCCTGTAATTGGTTATTCATTCAGTCCAGGATCGAGCCAGAAACATTTTTGGAGGGCTAACTCACACCACCTACCAACTCAAAATTATTAGCCTCCCACTTCTTGACGATAATAAAGAATTAACGGTGTTTACTCCTGCCAAACTCCAGCCCGAAGGGGAGGCTTTTGGCCTTCGAGTCCTCAAATTCATTTTTTAGATAGTGCTGAAAGCTGATGAAATATGAATACTGCTTTAAATGTTTGTGCCATCTGATAATCTTATACTATAAGGCAAAGTTTCATAGCTAAAGTTACAGCCGAAGCTAAAACACTACGTTACTTTACCCCCGAATTATCGTGTCCAAGTTCGGAGCCTCCCCATTTCCACATCCACATTGGTCATCTCATACGTAGTCATCGTTGGTTCACGAAAATGAGCTAAATTTAAGCACGTTCCATATCAATAGAGGCTCAAAACTTTAAACCTCACCACTATTGAAGATTGCTACAGCAGAGGTGACATGATCCTTGTGTATCAACTACTGATCATCTGCTACGGAAACTTTCTTGATCTTTGCCAGTTTACACACACTCTTAGCGCACTGTTATAAAATGCAAGGAGAAACCTCACAAAACAACACTTAGACTCTTCTTGTCTACTGAGAAAATTATAGTGCATTGCAACAATTTGCCTCTTCGAGTGGTGACCGCAGCTTCTCCGTAACACTTCAAGGCTCGCTCCGACAGCATGTAATGTCTGGGGTTTTCTTTTTCTTTTCTTTCTTTTATTTTTTTTTGGGGGGGGGGGGGGTTGGCTCTGGTTCATGAGCATGCTCAAGCCAGCAGTTTTCCATTTTTGTGCTGTAAACAACTGGTTGAATCGAGCAAGCCATTCTTGTGTATTGTTGTAAGCCAAAAAAGTGAGAGCCAAAGTACATGGGATGGAATGGACAAATGATTAAGTCGACCAAATCATTATTACATTTTGTAACCTAAGAGCCGCCTTGCAGTGCTGGAAACACAGTGCTGCAGTGCTTGCAGTGCAGTGCTTGCAGTGCTGCAGTCTGCGGCCTTGCATCGCTGGAAACACCGGTTCTCGTCAGATCTCCGAAGTTAAGCAGCATTGGGCTGGATTGATACTTGGGTGGGTGACCACCTAGGAATCTGGCTGTTGCAGACATAGGGCCTTAGGGCTTCGGGCAGATGACCAGGAGTGGTTAACGCTCGTTAAACCCTTTAACCCTAAGAGCCGAAAAAAAATACTGTTAAGAGTTGAGATTTGGAAAGACTCCAACAGCCGGCAAGCAGACCATGGCACCAGCAACCAGGCTTTTGGATTGCTCAAGTGAAAAGCGGGTAGAGGTAAGTAGGGGAGGAGGAGGGACGGGAGGGAGGAAGGGGAGAAAACGGGAGGATTTTAGTATTACAGGAGACAAATTCCCCGTCTCAATGAACGTTCAGGAAACACTGGGGGAAAAACCACGGGCGAACTAAAACCAAGAATCGAAAAGAAGGGAAATTCCCTGCCAAGTCAAGCACTGGGCGAACACGGCGAAACAAAAACCCCGGGCGAGGCCGGGCACGAATTCTAGTATTCTGAATAAAATGGACTTTGGTAATCAAATATTTTTAGCAAATCTTCAGTCTTTGCTTCTCGAGTGGAATTAGGTCGCATTTCGGCAACAATTTCATTTGAAACGCATTCTCTCAGCTAGAATTTAGTTGCCAGTCGCAGTGCGATGGGGGGGGGGGGGGGGGATGGGGCCTAAAGGCGCGGCGCAGTGCGGTGGGGAAAGACATCGTTGTCGTGGTAACAGCACTACCCGGATAGCTTTGTGATGTGTTTATTTGTGTAGTCTGTGACAATAAGATGGAAAATTTCGCGATACGAGTCGGTATATAACCCAGAACGATGCCATTTTAAAATTTCAGATGATTTTTAGCATTTATCTGCGAGAATGCAACGCAAGATAGATGCATAAAAGCACCCTAACTCTAACTTTCCTTCATTTTTTTTTTGTTCATGGCTTTTTTTTCGTTTCAGTTAAAGCTGCTTTCAACTGCACACAAAAAGGCACGATTGTCAACTGGCAACTGACTTCCTGGCGTTTGACTCAAAACCTTGAAATCATACCATCCACGGCCCCATGTTTTGAACGCGTAGGTTATGGTCTTGGTCCTAAGTGTTCTTAAGTCATGATGTCTTCATGTGAACTTATACTAATATCCTACTACTAAATTCGTGTCGGGCCTGCTGTGTGTTCATCATTTTACACTAGTATGTGCTTGCATGTGGTACCACGTACAGTCTTGGCTACGGTACAACACATCTAATTTAGTAGTGTGAAATACAAACGTGTGCCGGGCCTTGTTGTGCGAATTGCGTCCAGCGCCAAAATTATGACAAGCAACTTGTACTGTATTGCTGAAAAGGGGCAAATTCTACTGCATATTTCGAGGCTGAGAATGTTTAAACGTGAAGTCCGAATTGGCCGGCCTGGGCTAGCCCTCACTCCAGCCTGAGTCAGCATGTGATGAATTTTGTAGTGGGAAATTAGTACTACGGTAAAAAAAACAAATGTGGCCACAGGAGAACACCTTCAAGGAATTTTAAAAATGTGCATTAAAAATTGTGTTAAGTTTTGTTCAGAGAATGTGGGTTTGCTTAACGGAGCATCAAGAAAAGGATATTTCAAATAGACTTTCTTTTGTCTTGTACGGAAGCTGGTAACATGTCTCCACTTTACATTGTTGTTTAGAAGTAAAAAAATTATTCAAAAGAAAAAATCTGTACATTTGTCACCCTCTGCAATCCTCTTGTTTGTTTTAAGTCAATAAACAATTGGCTAGTAACATGTAAAACACAGGTGTTTTAAAATAAACACATTATAGACACAACTAGAAAACAATGTCAGACGTTTTTTATACAGAAAACACATAAACGCGTTTCAAAAATAGTATGGGTAGAGAAGAAATATTCAAAACATTAGCGTTCGTATAATGTTGTGGACTTAAAAAATGTTTAAAATGAAAGACTGGCCTTCAATCTTTAAATTTTTTTTAAATGTGCTTAAAACACATGTGGTGACAAAAGTGTTTACGAAAAAATAACACTGTTTTTATAACAACGCACATGAGTTTGAAAATTGTGTTTAAAGAAAATGCTTGGTTTTTTCATGTGTTGTAAAATAAAGAACACTGTTTAAAGATACAGCTCTATTGTTTCATCGCATACACTTTTGTCGCTACGTGTGTTTTAAACATGTGTTTTGTAAAGTGTTGCAAATTGAGTGCTAGTGTTTAATTTTAAGCTCATTTCACGTCTACAGCACTATGCCATCGTTTTGAAAGGTTTTTTCTCACCCATACTATTTACAATGTTTTCCATTTCATGATTTTAGCTGAAAACATCTAAAAACATTTTCTCTGATATCTAAATGTGATTATTTTAAAACATTTCCTTTTACAGTTTAATCTTGGTAAATAATTGAGGAGTTTGTTTATTTGTTGTTTTTTTTTTTGTTTATTTAGTTTTTAATGTATCTCCTCCTTGACAACGCTGAAATAATGATACGTTTGCCAGATTGAATACCAAGTGCCCCTTCTCTCTTCTTTCTTTATTCTGCTAAAATATTTAGCAGGAATTCCGTTTAGCTCCAAGCCTTACTTTGATGCGAGGTGACTTACGCCACAAAGAAATTAATATAAAATAATTTTCTTTTTCCCATTGATCAAAGAAATTGTGAACAGTTTTCTGCAAAATGCAATTTCGGCAAACACGTGCTTCAAATGTATACTCCAAAAATTGTCTTAAAATAATTTTGGAACTGGGAAAAGTGGCGTAAATATGGCCACCATTCTGCAAAAATGCGTCAAGCCACGTAAACATATTTTTGAGATAACGAGCGTTAATGTTCTTTATTCATTAAGAAAATTAGTGTTGCAGTGGCATTACTGTTCTTCTATATAAAAACAAACAGTAATGCTACTACAACCTTGTATTCTTTAATGAATAAGAACATTAACACTCGTTATCTCAAAAATATGTTTACGTGGTTTGGCACATTTTTGCAGAACGGTGTCCATATTATAGTTCCATAATACAATATATATAATACAATACAATATACAATAGGGAAATTCCATTTACATCTACGAGTAACGTAAAAAATACAAATGTGACACGTTTTTGTCTCAATGCACCGTACTGTTTCCGTATTGTGAAACCGCCTTCCTAATCTTTTTTTGTTAACGAAAAAATAAAGAGTTGGTTAAAGGTTGCAGGCCAAATGCGTCAAAATATTCAGTCACCTAAACGACCCAGTGTGAACCAACCTTATCACATTTATCTAAGGTAATAACTCTCAATTCTTTACCCTCGGGAATGTGGTTAGAAGGGGAAAAAACAGACACGTATCACAAGGAGAGTGTAAAACATTGTATATTTGCTGCGTGTTCGTTACTCAGTCGAAAGTACGTTTCCATTCTTGTCGACTTCCATTAAATCTTTTTTTTTCATCTAAGAACACTACAGTCACATTCTTTCGTTTAGAACTTTTCCTTTTCGCAGATTTGTGCAAAATCTGCGAAAAAGGAAAGTTCTAAACGAAAGATACCATTGTTAACCAAAGATACGTGACTGGTTTCGTTTGAATTCAAGTCAGCAATCAGCTCGAAGCAAAACAATGTACGTTCACTAAACTTGAATTCAGCGTAAGTTATACCATTGACAACATTGTGATACTGAATGCCTAAACCGTCGTGCATCAACATGAACGCATTTGCGTATTTGTCGGTTGGAGAGTTATAAGTTAACAGTTTAGAATTGTTCCAGGGAAAGTGTTAAAGATGAAAAATGAAAAGGTTCGAAGAAGAACAGGTTGTTGGCGAAGGCACCTGTGAAGCCGGCGTGTTTCACTAGGCCTATCATGACTCGAGAAGGAACGTTACCATTAAAAACAATATTAAGGAAAATTGAGAATTAGCCAACAGCGAAAATCATACACTAGAAATAACTAGCTCAGTAAGCCACCTTTATGCACTTACGTTTCGTCGGAATGACATGACCCGGATTCGAACCAGATACTCAGTTCACCCCCAGATCACTTACATAGCGCCTTAATCGCTATGGCCACGTCCTCCACTGGCATAAAGATAACTCGCTGTGCAAGTGGGTGGCCGGTTCGAATCCGGGTCATGTCACTCCGACGAAACGTAAGTGCATAAAGGTGGCTTACTGAACTACGTTATTTCTAGTGTATAATTTTCGCTGTTGGCTAATTTCAAATTTTCCTTAATATTATTTACAGCGATTTATGTCTATTTATTAAAAAAATAATGTCAGGACTAG
The DNA here is from genome assembly GCA_023313725.1 of Lithobius niger. NCBI lineage: Eukaryota > Metazoa > Arthropoda > Chilopoda > Lithobiomorpha > Lithobiidae > Lithobius > Lithobius niger. Next base: position 9,601 of record JAHWFP010105495.1, on the reverse strand, counting down.
CATAACGCGTACCCTGCGTGAGAGTATAGCTATTGAATATTGTTTTTCTCTATGGATATTATGCACTAGAAATAGCCACGGTTTTTGCATGAGCAATGACGACAGAAAGGGAGGGGAATAACTTTGCGTACGTAAAGAGCAGGATCATAGTATTTGTCTGAGCTTGCACTCCAGCAGCGTTAATTAGTGGAAATCCGGTCTAGGAGACACAAACTTCAATTTCAGTTCAGTGTTGTTCAAAATAAGGCGAGATTGGTACAGTAAATCGTGGCATCCTAAAAGTTATGCTTCCGTACTGACCTTAATCCTAGCAGATCTTAAAGTGCCCGTACCACAACCCGATGATTCCAACTGAGGTCCTTTAACGTGTGGATTGTAGCTCATCAGTTTTTGAAAGTAGGCTTCATAAGCATAATCGTGTGTACCAGTCGGCAATTTACCGTTTAAGCCTCTTATGTCTACCTGCGAAAACATTGACTGCAACCAAATATTTACCGGCGGGATGTTATCGCTATATGTATAGTGGCATAATCTTTTCCTTCGGTAGCATTTGCCACTTTTACCCTCATAATTATATATCAAAGTTTGAGCTCAATCGGTATAATCTTCCGAAGTCCATTATCTAGTTGGGTCCAGTAGTAGCTACTGGTCTCGATTCTACACATTTTGATTTCTGTATAGAATATTGAACTGGGTTAACAGAAAATAAATCCAGTGAGGATATTAGACACTCGCCCAAATTTTGGTGTAAAAAATACTGACGAGTCTATATTGAGGGCTTTAGACTGGAGTGACATCATTTATATACCTTTAATCTAAGATGGTTCTAATTTTTGATATGGTTTGTCATCTTTTTTTCTTTCCCTTTATTATTGCTAAAGGGATCTGCCCTTTGCGTTAAACTTTTGCTTCCTCTTTCGGCCACCCCCCATTGCCGTATCATTGTGATCGTGCATCTAGCTCACTCATGACGTCCCGACCCGCTGTTTTAAATCGATCGTGAACTGAATCTGCAAATCATCGTATACCCTCCAATACGTCCGAGTCTATCCCTACCCCTGTACTTTGGCAGTTCATACCAAGAAATATCGTATGGCTTTTAAAAAGGGCAAGCCAAATTGCCTCAGGCTAGACAGATTGCTGCCTTTACTGTGACCGGGTTGCACATGACGTCGAAGTAGACAGGTAGGTTGCCACCCGCCTGGGATATATAATATACGATGAAGGACAGCCACGCGTCATGGTGAATAACTGATGGTGAGGAAAGAGAGAGATAGTACATATAGTCTAATACCACTGCTTACGATGTTTTAAATGGACCCAGCCATTATGACTTAATTCTATGCATTGTCTGCTGCCATCGGCTAGCTGTATTTCTTTGAGTTGGAAGGAATCTGATTGAAGGGGAAAGTAATGTAATCTGTTAAATTCAACACTAAATACTACACCGAATTTACGCCGTACTGCCAAAATTCTTAGTATTCTAAATTCTAAAATCCCTTCATTATCGTGGTTGGGTAATACTACTATACGAGTAACTGCTTTGCATTGGAAATTTAGTCTTTTCTAAAACAGGCATTTTAGTGGTTATTTCGACCATCCACTCACTCTTCTCTGTCTGGAAGATCCTTGAAAAAAGTGTAAAAACTGAATCATTTAGATCTAGATATAACGTAACGTACATAAGTTCGGAAACAAAATTGCAAATACTGAAAGTTTGTCTTCTTTCGTCATACAGTATGTGAGGGTTTGGATCAGATTTAATAGGGTCGTGAACGTTCAGGGTTTTCTGATAGTCAGGTGTGTTAGATTTGAATGGATAGGTTTGTTAGGGGTGGGGGGAGGAAGATGAAGATTTTTTTTTCAAAAATGCAATGTAAAATTTTGCTAAAATCGAAGCTGATCACTTCAGATGCATTTCTACAAAATTAGGAAGGAACGTACGAAAACGAAATTTTTACTGTGGTTCATACACATGTGAAAAAAGACAAAAAAGATATGACCAGCAGAGTAACAAGATAGTTACAGTGATTGGTTTGGATTAGTTTTCAAAATAGCTCAGAATTGTGTTTTACATACAATGCTCTGTTTTCAGAGGAAGGAGGTTGAACTTCTGCGTGGGAGCGGAATAGACATGAGTGACATGAAAATGAATAGACTGTTGAGAGTTTGTATTGGTGGTAATGGAAGGTTGGTAGGCCCGTTGAAGAAAGCAGTTCAACATGAATGCGGCTCAATAAGTTCAATAAGTGCAGCCCAATGTTACTGCTTTTGTAATTTCATTTCTAACTGCCATCACCCCTCGGAGTTTCACGATGGTAACTTACGTTTTAATGTTTCTTTTACCTAAAATCATTAATATTAAAATGTACGTTTACTAAATTTCCAAGTATTGTGGTCACCGTGGCTGAGCGGTGAGAGAGCTGAGCCTGGTTGCTGGAGGTTTGAGGATCTGGTCGAACCCCTGGAAAGGGGACCTTGGCAAAGCCCCAGCCAGGACTGCCAGTCACGGTAGCGTAAGAGGCTACCATGCTCCTTCAGTGGCTATGGGATGTATTCTGGCTAAATCTGGACAATCTTTCGGCCCCGACGATGATCGGAGGTTTCCCCGCATCGAATCCCCGGGCTGGCACCTCTCTTTACCAGATTTCTTCTTCTCCCAAAATAATCTGGTAATGTTCAAAATTGAGCCGGTTCAGCCATACTAGCATTAATTGCTTCGGCTGACATAAGGCTCGTCAAAATTTAAAGAAAAAAAATTTATCAGGTGGTTGAGCACATTTAACTCTTTAAATTCCCTACATGTTATTCTATTTGCAATGAAAACACTAAAATAATGAGACAAAAATGCAACCTTTGGCTTTATTACATTTAAGCACAATTTTATTTATTAACAGTTGAGTACAACTAACCAATGAACAGAAACCAAATGGATAAAACATTTCAAACACAATCGCCAATCTTAACAGCTTTCATTTTTATTTACATATTTATAAATAAATATGTTCTGTTGCTAATATTATAATTTAATAAAATGGATAAAGCTGTAATAAAAAAATTTCAAGCACTTTACAATTATATCTCCTTATAACAGATTTGTTGCAACTAAAATTAAGGTTCAGCCACATCTTAAAAGAATCTGTCTTACACAGACTCAAGAGGCCTTTCCATTAAAAAACTCACTTTCTTTTATCGCCATATTCCATGTTGAACACCAACTGTCATTATACGACTTATTCCTGTGATGTTTATTCAATTCAGTATTACTTAAAAAGGGCTTTTATTGTGCTATGGAATGGGAAAAAAGAAGTCTATTTTAAAAACCAACATTTAATCAACTGCACAATGATTAAACTCTCTCTTAAACCTACTCCCATAACCATCCATATTTGATAAAACACCTTTCCTCCCTATTTCAATATTATCTTTACACTTCCAACCCCTAAGAAGTACTTTTCCTCCAAAACTGATAAAAAAAATAACATTAAAAATTATGATCGTTCAATCCCATTAAACAGATTAAAGGAAAGAGTATAGATGTATGTGCTTTTAGAGGATAGTGTATAAGCATTAGAATGTACTTAAAAAAGTTAGTGAAATAATTACAGAACTTTAAAGTTTGAAATATTCATATTTCCAAAACGGTGAGATTTATTGTTCTGATACTCGGAAAAATTTCCTAGGGATAATAATATTTGAAAAAAACTGTATTTTAAGTTTCTTTTATAACTATTACTACTTCAAACATTGTTTTATAATTGTTAATTTTAATAAATTTTTCTTAACCAAAAAGCAGGAAAAATATCATTTGTTTCTACTGTTTAATCAGCGTTCAATAAGTTGACCTACTCATGTGGTTATTTGGTTATAATAACGAACCAGTTTTCAGAATATTTAGCCTTTAGTTTTACTTTTCTTTTTGTTTTATATTCCGTGAAAATTCTACAGGGAAGTGTCGTTGTAGCAGAATGGCGCTGAAGTAAAATGACGTGAGAACATTTGGACACCAATTAACACAGTTGAACTCGGGCTGTGTTCGACTTCACATCATAAATTGTACAAAATTTGTTCCCTGCTATGACTCGTACACTGTAGACGAAATTCGAACCAAGGCAGCTGATGTAACGTACTACAGCAAAACCATGTAACAGAACAACTCAACAACCTTAAGCGACCAACCTGAACATGATCTAGCAAAATGTTGACAGTCTGCGAATTGCTACTCCAGCGAAAACAGCTCTGACTGTCAGACAACACCAACAGGTTATAGAGCAGTGACACGACGTAGTATTATTGTATATAACTCCATGCCTTAATGGGTTAGCTGCAAGGGGCACTGCAGAGAGAAACAGAAGGGCGTCATACTGAAGCCGATGTTGTGAAGAGTGATTTCTTAAACCTAAAACGCGCGATTTTTTGTTGTTGGTGAAAACAACGTCATTTTAAGCCTAAGAAATCCGCTCTTCCGTTGTTTTTCCCTCCATTTTTATGTAGTGCACCTTGTAGTTATGCCCTTCAAAACCCATACTGGTGCCAATATGGCGGCAAATGTAACTGCTCTATAGCTAACTCCTTTGCGAATGGTAACTACTGTTTTCCTATCGGGTGCTGGACGAGTTTTCTAATAAACTGTGTTTGTATCCCAAAGTGAAAAAGATACATTGAAAGGTACACGGGTTTATTGAATTTGGATTTCCGAATGTGTAAGAATGGCAGGTGATCATTTCTTGATCCCAAAAAGAAGTGGAAAAATTCCAATGTTTTTGTGATGTATACGTGAAGTGAAGTGAAAAACTCACAAGAACTTTTACAATCATACTTTTTAGTGTATTTGTTTTCATGAGTGGTACGGTAATGTTCGGAGGTTGGCCTCGAACTAATCTATGGGTGAGATTCTGAATTCGTAAGGCCTTTCATTTTACTTCTTAGTTTGAATAATTTCAATGCCAAAGCCAACTAAAGGGGCGTAGTGCTCTTTGCGTTCATCTTCTTCATTGACTTCCATGGCTATTGACCCCTTAGTTCTTGTATCAACTTGAAAGACAGAAACATTTTCCAATACAAAAGCACCTTTAACACCACTGTTTCCTTTAAGGAACTCCTCCTCGGCGGTGTTTGGAGATGAGTGACCACTCTTACTTACGGTACTGCGCATCTTGTGCATACCAGTCTTGAAAACAAAACGAAATTGTTTGTCATTTTCATCAATATGGTAACGATTATTATCAGATTCTTTTTTGAGAGTAACAAAAATTCGGATATGGTTTTGAATTGGTTGATCGACCAGTATTTCGCAATCTGTCGTTTTTGTAATTTCTTTTGTAAAAAGCTTATCATCATCGAGGCCACTGGGTTCAAAATACTCATGCCTAATAAAGTACAAAACTCTGATAATGTACTGCCTGTTTGGAATATAGACAACGTTAAATCTCACCTTTTCCATGGATAATCGAAAATTCTGAGTTACTGAACCAAGTATACAATTGAGATACTCGTGATCTTGGTTAGACTTCCATTCCTTTCGAAAAGTATTCTGTAAAACCTGCAAGTGCATAGGATCACCACTGTTGCCTTTATGATAATCAGCTAGCTTAATCTCAGTGTTTTCGTCGGATATTAGAACTTGTTTTGGGATTCCATGGGGATAGAGCTCACGATCTAAATAGAGGAGTTCACTTTGTATTTTGCATGATTGATATTCGATTTCTGAATAGTTGTTACCATTTTGAACATAAGCCCGTTGTTTTACTGCATCACCAAAAAATTGGAAATGTCGCTTCAAATCCGCTTTAATCTCATTTAGGAAAAGTGCAACTAGTCTTTTATCAATATCCAAAGTGGCTGCGTAATTGGTAATTTCCGTTAAGAAGGATACTCGCATCATGGTGGCAGTAACCGATGCTATCCACAAAAGATCCGCGTATTCAGGATGGACAAAGGCATCGGCTGTATCTCGAAGGAAATTATCGCAATCTTCAATCATAGCAACCATTTCAATTCGAAGCGATTCTTTAATTTTCTTATGGGTCTTTAACTGGTTAGCAAAATCTCTGGTTAATATGGCATACTTCTCACATACATATTCATTTCTGCGAATTTCGCTACCGATTGCCTTGTCGATGACATTTTTTAATTTCTGGTCCACGTGTTTTTTCATTTCATCTCGTAAGTCATTTATCATTTGTTCCATTGGACTTGGTCCAGTATCTGCCAAAAATAATCCAGACATTATGGACCAAATTCCTGACACGAGCCCACCAAGGATTGGTCCAACGCCCGGTATGAAAGTCAATCCAGCTGCTACTATTCCAATTATGGCATCTCCGGTTTCCCTGGCAACTTGTCTCGGCGGTTTTGTGTAGTCATATTTTGCCAGGGTAACAAAATTGCCAGCTTCCAGTGCAACGTTCGGTAGGCCACCTTGGATTGCGTCACTCTGGGCAATGCTTTTGGCGACTGAACCGAAATTCATCCTAAGACCTGCAAACATAGTTAATAAACAAAATGTAATTTAGATTTTGACATAACGTTATCAGCCACAGAATGGAATACGCTACCACCCTATGCATTTACTAGCAGCTCCCCTGTCATAAGTGACTGGTTTCTTAACATGCACCTGACGTGAATAAAAGTTTGAATTTAGAAGTTTTAAATTTGTAACATTTGCCATTTTTAAATAGATGCTGAAGGAGCTGGTTAGTCTCACACAATACCTGAACGGCACAGACTGGCGGGTACTTTGTAGCCCCTTTCTAGTGAAAATCAGCTATTTCAAGCAGCTAGTCTGAGCTCTACTGCTCCTAAGCCATAATCACCATAAGATAAATATGTTTAAAGTAATGGCACTGGCTTCGATACTATAACGCAGCGTTAAGTGACGTCATATTGGCTACGAGACACCATTTGGAGGTAATAGCTACAAGGTGCACTAGATTAAAATGTAACGGAAAAAACGGCACTTTTAGTCAAGACAGTGCTTTCAGAGCGGGTTTCTTAGGCTTAAAAGAACGTTGTTTTCTCCAACGACAAAAAACGCGCGTTATAGGCTTAAAAAATCCAGTCTAATAGCATTGGCTTCAATTAGACGATCTTCCTTTCTCCCTCCAGTGCTCCTTGCAGCTAACCCAGTTACTGGCTCCACCATAGAGTTATACACAATAATACTACGTCGTGTCACTGCCCTATAGTCGCTCTCACATATACGTACGAAAAAACAACTTTAGAGTTTTGTCTTAAAACATTATTTAACCTAATTCAATAAAGAGAAATTTCGCCCAATTAAAAAAAAATAACCCATTTTAATATGTGGATATACTTACGACTTCCAGTCTAACATCATTATTACGCAAAAAACAGGCTTTCACGTCTAACATAAAATATGTGTTAAGAACCGCTCTTTATATTTTTACACGAAGGTACATCCTAAAAATTAGTTTGATATCTGATATTAGGGTATATCTTTAAAACACAATATTCAGAATTTCTTTTTACAGCAGATGCGATAATGGATTTAAAATTTCAAACTGCAGTACGAAACTTTGTATTAGATTTCCTCATATTAACGGTCTGTGTGTTGTGTTTAGTACTGAATTAAATTTCGTACTTACAAAAGCTTGCTTGTGGGGCTGTGAAGAACAGAACCAGGACAATTGTCATCAGACCGAGCAAATGATGGAACTCCTTCATGTTGGTTACACTTTGCTGAAAGGATAAATGATTGTCAGTATTGTTTTTCATTAAATAAAGGTTTGCTATTGCAAGGCATAACAATAATTACAAACAAAAACGTCAGGTATGCCGTAAAAAGGGGCTATATGATTGAATTTTCACTTGTTAAAATGTACACGGATAAATATTGATCATTTTCAATTGAAATAATAAAATATACAATTGAGAAAATTGCACCTGTTTAAGTGCTGTTGTGCTTTACGTTTTAAATATATGATTCGTAAAGCACAACAGCACTTAAACAGATGCAATTTTCTCAACTGTATATTTTATTATTTCAATTGAAAATGATCAATTTTTATCCGTGTACATTTTAACAAGTGAAAATTCAATCATATAACCCCCTTTTTTACGGCACACCTGACGTTTTTTGTTTGTAATCCGTGTACCTTTTTTACGGTTATGGCGTCGCGCAACAAAGGTTTAGGCATGCTGTCGATCGTTGCTGGCCACTTTGAAACAATTCAAGTCAGCTCTGAAAGCCTACATCTGCGAAATAAATACGCAATTCTATCGTTTTTAGCAGCCAGGCCTCGAAATTAACAAGGCAGCTTAGTTTGGTTTAAAAATACATGCGTTTAGCTGAAACACTAATTCTTACACAATGATTTATTCAGAGCCCTGGCCCACAGCCGCACGCTCTATCTACAAACTACAATACAGATACTACTTTCTAACACCCGGATAATTTATCGTACCACCATAACAACCACCCCACACACAACACAGCACTCATTTCCTCGTTCATTTCACGGGTTCACGGGTTCATTTCACGGGTTCACGGGTTCATTTCACGGGTTAATTTTACCGTTCAACAATCAACTTTTTAGCAAATTCATAACACGTGCACAAAGAATGAATGTGGAATTTGGTGAGTGGCATTGTTTCCCAAATACAATGGTTAAAACAATGTAAAACAATCAAAATGATCGTTTAGGGGGGGGGGGGGAGATGAGGCTTAATGGCGCGTCGACAGCCCCGCCAAGGGTCCCGTAAGTCAGGAATGGATCGACCAATCGAAAAATTCAGATTTTAGGTAGGTGCAGTAGTTTTTTCTGAAACCGCGTCAGCCAAGAAGAAGAACAAGAACAAGAACAAGAACCAGGAACAACAACAAGAAGTGAACAGTTTTCAAATTTACGTGTGGCTTCCTACGTTTACTCTTGCACGGAATTGCATAACAGTTGGTGTAAAGTTTGGAAAAGTTGCTATCTACTATCTGGCCAAGTTTGGTCGAAATATATTGGATAGGAACGGATAAATTTATACTTTTAGTTGTGCTGGAGAGACGACTTCAATCATATATAAACATGGCTATCGCCGTGTATGATATCGCCGTGTATGATATCGCCGTGTATGATAAAACCTACAGAAAAGTATTTAATGTTGATTAGCAAATGTAAAACGATTTGTTATATTAAAAATAAAACATACAAAAGTGGCAGGTGGAAGGAGATCAAAAAACACACGCTCTGCAGGATTCGAACCCAAACCTCCAGTTATCATGACTGTAGCCTGACTATAAATCTATGGACTGATAGAAAATTGGCGCAATTTGCCTCGTTACCTCTCATCGTATCAAAAACCAAAACTAGTAAAAGGGGCTGCCAAGTTCCGAATGGTTCGGTCCTTCAAAGGAGTGATATCAACACACCAAAACATTCGCCAAGTTAATCGCACAGCTTAATAGTTCAAAGGTTGAATGAAAACTAGAACATTGCTACTTTCGGTAGCAATGTTCTAGTTGCATTTAACTTCCAAAGTATTATTCGGTGCGATTAAGTTGCCGAATGTTTTGGTGTGTTGATATCACTCCTTTGAAGGGCGGAACCATTCGGAATGTGACGGCCCCTTTTACCAGTTTTGGTTTTTG
>JAHWFP010105494.1:8192-23089 GCA_023313725.1 Lithobius niger | reverse complement strand
GGTGGGGGGGGGGGGGGCACAAACTTGAAAAACGATGTAACCTACTTGGTCTTTACAAGTAATGAAAGAAAGTACAGTACTACTTTCGATTGTTTTCAATCACACGATGTGTTTTTTCTACAATTTGTTTCATTAAAGTACAAGACCAAAGCAGTTACTCCTCTCTTCCCCCACGTTTGACCCCTCCCCCCCCCCATAAGAAAATTACCTCTCCCTCTGATAAGTTGTGCGACCCAATACTGTATTATGAAGTACTGAAATACCAGGTATGATATGGTACATATCCTGAGTTTGGAATGGAAACGGTGAATCATTACGAGGTATTTAAGAACTGTTTACCCCAAACCTGGGGGGGGAGGCTGTAACTAAAGACTGGTGCATTTCCGGACCCATGTTTATAGGACTTTTTCTTCTTATCTTTGATCACACAGCGGACCCTCAAAATATTTGACACCAATTTCCGAACACCCTGTATATTATGCTTCGAATATAGCGTAACTTTCATCGCTGTAGCTTGAATTTTTGACCCTCTAATATTACACGAAAAAGTGCTCTGAAAACTGTTTCAACCAAACATTTACTGTTCAGGCAAACCTATCAGAAAGAAACTTGGTAGCAAAAAAATAAATAAATAAGTAAATAAAGCAACAACAAATTTTGCGTTATATACTTAGTATCAGCAAAACTATATATAGATCTCAAAATTGATGGGCTTCAACTCACTGGCTGCACGGTAAAAGCAGACTTGTAGGTTTTAAACGGTTGTCAAAAATTAGAATTTCTGAAAAAAAAGTGCATGGATTTAGCGAGCGAAGTGAGCGATTTTCATGTATAGTAAACGTTCTCAAACGTTTTTCTCGCTTAGTCTTCCAGTTGGTACTACTCTTACACTCTTACCTTCGTAGAGCCCTTACTTCAAGAGTAGTAAGCATACAGACCGCAAACAACGTTTTGAATGAGGTAGATGAAATTAGGACTTTCTAAGGAATGTGATGAACGAACTATGAGCAACAATAGCAATTAGCTTGTTTCCAAATAATCAGTACATCGATTTTACGATGCTGGGATCAAAGAAATTATATGAAGCATGAATCGAGACCAATAAAATGTGCAAAGCGAAGCGATAAGCCTGGTTTGTGCATAACTGCTGATTGTCCAGGGTTTTTTATCTGGGGGATTGTGCTTTCCTTGTCGTGTGGTGGGTTTCTCTTTGAGTTTGGTGAACGGTTACTGCATACATTTTCGGGACGATTCAGCAAGACGGATCACCAAATTTAGCTTTTTTGATCACGTATGTGACTGACCAATCATATTCGTTCATGCCAATAACTATGGCCAGTTCGAAACAGTGTGAACAGAGTTCGCTGCACTGCAACTACAAAAGGCCGGGTAGTAATTTTGCTTTAAAAAAAAAATTGTGTTTGGAGGCGAGATCAAGACTTGACGTGAACTCCACTCGGTCTCGGACGTATTGTCTCGGACTTATCTCGTCGATCGTGCCCGTCTCAGTCTTGAGACTAGAGAAAAATCTCGTATCATGTGAAATCAAAGCAGTTGTGTGAGAAGGTGAGCCGCAGTCTTAAACCCAAATGATCAGAAGATCAAGTTTGACGAGGCCCTCTGCTGCTAATACAGCTGCAGTCAAGAGATTGTGATTAGTCATGCATGTCTTAAATTAAGTTTATCTTACTACATTTCACTATAATGTTCCTTTTAAGCAGAATCTACTTATTAGCACACACATAAATTCTTTACTTTCTTTCCGTTTCAGCTGCCAGTATGAGCCAGTGTGCAAAAGAATCAAAGGACAGTTGCCCAAAAACATCAGGGTGCGTTTGGAGTTGCGACGTCAGCTTTGGTTGTCGTTGTCGGGCGAGACAAGGTGGATTAAAACAACTTTGGGAGTAGTAAACGACAACATCCTCGCATCAATCTGTTTTTATCAACTTTGGTGACATCATGTACCCATAATACAAATAAAACTGCATTTTAAAAGCCCAACTAGTTTTCAAAATTACTTCAGCAGAGATTAGCAATGCAGTTGCTTTAGGACTACTTTGTTCTTCCTGTTACGGATGTGAAACTGGCTAGAGCAAGCTAAGAAGGACTTCAAAGGGACGAGTACACTGAAAAACATATCAAACCCTAAATGTACCAATCAGTTATTAAATTTTGCGAAGAACAAAATAATTCCATAGTTTTCATTGACTGCCTTTCTTCTTTAGTTATACAATAATGAAATAACGATACAATCAGGAGGAAATAAAGCATATGTAAACGTCTGCTTTATTGCTTTCCTCTTGGTACAATCCATCAAAAGTGACCGAATTTTATTGTGTTCAGTGTACACCTGTCTGCCCTTAGGATGGATTCACTATCTGCAGTAGCAAAAGTATTCCTCGGACCAGGGCATTATTGTTGTATAGCTGCGATGTTTATTACTCGGGCACATTTATATGACTCCTATTACTGGCGTTTGATTTACCTAAAATTTAGATCCTTCCTTATTCCCCATATTTGTATGTAAAAGATGTCATACTACAAAAATAGAGATAGGGTTTGACGCTTGTGGTATACTAGATTGGATATTTTGTTTAGTTGGTTTCAATAATTTATGGATAATCAAACTTCAGCGATGTCCAATGCAGAGGTTTGTGACAGTCTAGTCCCGTTGTAGTAACACGTCTAAATTGTTTTACTTTGCCTCAAGATGCATGAAGACAAGAGGGAAGGACTTGTGTAAATCAGTGTGAGATCTAAACATGTGATTTACTTAGTTGAAAATAAAAATCCATTCCTAGCTTCAAGTCGATAAAGGTGCATCCACAGATCAGAGAACAACCGCCCCAATTGCCCAAGGCAATTACCAACCGAGCCATCAGGACATTATATGCAGTCTTTTTAATATTTCTTACCTATTTGGTACTTTGTAGTTCAGAAGTAGGCCAAGTATAATCTGTCGTAAGCATGAACAGGCTCTAAAGGCGGTACACCGTCAGAGTCCATTGTCTGTCTCCACATCCGGCAAAGCAACTCCGTAAAACGGAAAATCGCGCCACACCTATCCACTTACGAAACCTTGTCTGCTTGTTGACCCCCTTCCCCGTCCCACCTCCCCCACTTAAAAGAAATATAATCGCCCGAATGCAAAACTAGTTACATACTGAATTGGGGTCATTCTTGTCACTAGAAACTATTTGTGTGAATGCTTGTGTTGCTACTAGTTATGTACACTTGTGTATCTTTTGCTTCCACCGACGGTCAGCAGACAAGGAAAGCAACCATTGTGACAGCCAGTCAAATCGAAGCAAATTAATGCCACGTGACAAGTGGTGACATCTCGTGCCGGCATCAGACAACACCAACGTAACCCACGAAGGTGCATACCAAGGCAGCTTACGAGGTAGCTTCAAAGGCGAATCCTGCCTAAGTGCTCTATCAACACAAATGCAATTAATGGCTCTATTCCCACTTCTTTTACTTACAGAAAATTTGTTAAAAGCACTTTGGTGCCCAGGCTATCAGCATTGAAGCCTTCACACGGGTGTGTGGTGAGTTTGCCTGGTTGGAGGTGACATCTATCCAGAGCGCCCAACACGAAACACATCGATGTACAGCCAACTGAGATAAAGCTTGCTGTGCATCTCCGAGGGTGAATGTGCCATGTGAGATCAAACTTACCATTAGTTTAGGTGTCCTGACAGCCGAAATATTAACTTCATATGGTTTGGGGCCAACCTCACTCCCTTACTTTATATATTTGGCTTGTGCTGAACGATAGCCGATAGTGATGAGAATACTGCGGGTAGGCAGTCATAAAACAAATCCAAACGCAGCCTATTACAGTGATAGAGTGAGCATGTAGTCTTTGCATGCAATGGAAAAGGGTGGGCATGTTCAGTCTTTGCACGGTAGCAATGAAAAGAGTGGGCATGTTCATTCTTCGCACGGTAGCAATGGAAAAGGGTGGGCATGTTCATTCTTTGCGTGGTAGCAATGAAAAGGGCATGCGGATGGCAACGTGAAGGATAATGTCGATTAAGTACTAACAAACTAAATATTACATATATTGTTTACTGAAAGCTCTTGGCTATCTAGGTCTCGGCCCCAACAGTAACAAATGTCAATGTGACAACAAACGGGGCCATGTGAAAACATGGCTTTTTACAGAGTCGGACTGGGTAGAAAAAGGCGCCTGTGCCTTTATAGAAAAGACCAGGGAGGAGCGCCATGTGTTTTACAGTGATCTCTTATGAAGTGATGGTGCCTTCAACCGTCTAGTGTTTTTGGGATGCGCTCTAAGCTCCCCAAGCAGAAGCAAAGTCCGGGGTTGAGCTCAAGAAGCTATGCTTATTCCGTTTTTGGAAATTTTGGAGTGGGTTCGTTGGGGGAAGAGTTTAAAAAATTCATTAAAATCGTAAATAAAGGGAGGGAGAAGGGAATTTGTGCCTGAAATGAAAAGTCATCAGGGGACATGGAGTCCAAAACCATTCATTTTTCTTTGCGGGGAGGAGAAAAAATAGACTACTTAAGAGGCGCCGAAAGTATGGTAGCTAAAGGGCACCTGTGCCACTGGCACAATGGCACTATGGCCAGTCCGAGCCTGGCTTTTTACTCGACCATGAGAACAGCTGGTTTTTGGAACTTTTCAATTTTCGATAGTTTTCGATGGTCGTCTGTGCAGCCACCATCTTTGCCTCAAGAGCTTTTTCGAAATGAATTGGACACGCACAGGAGGCTCTGTGCTGTCCCGCAGACTGTATTTGAGGCATTGGACAACGGACAAAACAGTGCGATGTGGCATGGCCTTTAAACCAGCCCAATCTTCCTTGTTGGTAACATCCGGAGCTCCTTATATGCTGCAGGCATTATAAACCCGTTTAATGAAATTCCGTCTAATGAAGACTGTTAGGCATCAACGACAGGTAATCTGTTAAGGTTATGCCATACCATACCATTTTCCACTTCGTCCATTGCATCAAGTGTAGCCTGAAGGTATGACGTAGCCTCCGATGCATGTTCGACTCCTTTTGAAAAATTCATTTTCCTTCATTATCTGTCTACCACAAACCATAAATGACAAATCAAATGTCATTTTATATTTCAAAACACAGAGATCCATGCTTGATTTTCTTGACGCGTGAGAAATAGGTAAGAAATATTAAAAGTACTGCATATAATGTCCTGATGGCTCGGTAGTAATTGCCTTGGGCAATTGGGGCAGTTGTTCTCTGGTCTGTGGATGCACCTTTATCGACTTGAAGCTAGGAATGGATTTTTATTTTCAACTTAGTAAATCACATGTTTTTTCTAATAATTTAACACTAAATTAGAAAATAGCTTCACTCATAGCAACCCACTTGAGCTTTCCAAACGTTAACAAACATTTATTAAATATAAATACAGGGTGTCACAAAACTGCTTACGAATGTAAAATGACAAAATATTAAAAGGTAAGCTGTTAGGCAAAGCATGAATTAAAGTAATAAAGCCAAAGACGAATCCAAACACTAGACGAATGCCCCACTAGGCTGGATTAAATGGTTTTTGCGTTAAATCGTTACCTAGGCAGTTACTGGTAAAATCTTCGTTTCGTAAGAAACCAGCGCACTAGAGAAGAAATACGAAGCACTAATTAGGTTTCAATAAACAGCAACACACCCCCACCCTCACGTCACCGCAAATATTCAACCCACGCTAGCACTGAAAACATCGACGCTTGCAATATAATTGCCAAACCTTCGTGACCCAGTTGCTTGCGAATCCCCCATCGTAATATTTACCACTTTAAAACTCATCTTGCACACATAATTACTCCCTAACAGCTTGGCGGTAATAAATAGAAGGAATCAAGAGTTTTAGCTGATTAAGGATTTCATGAGGAATGGCGGAGATGGCACTTTGAACGGACGTAGAAGAATGAAGCCGGGTCAAGGGGCCAGCCAGCCAGTCAAAACAGAGTAAACAGGACAGTGAGAGAGCATTATTCGAGATAAGCTAAAAAGGAAATTAAGAAGTATTTTTGGGAAGTATGTAAGTTCAGTAATAGCCTGTGACCAAACATTCTGCACTCAACCAGTTAAAAAAAGTTGACACTGGACTTGTGAGTTAATTAATCTGGCTTGATAAAGACATGACGGCTGGTTTGCCAAGACAGACATTTTGGTTTACAATCACTATTTAATTTCCTAGGGTTGACAATTTTTCATATGTACAAGCCGCCATTAACGCAGCATTGATATTACCAATCACCAGTGTTTTTTGTTTGGATGTACTAGTAAAAGTGGCACTATCACCGATTGAAATCGTACGAATTCCAAGATTAGCCATGTATTGCCACTAACCAATCGATATTTTGAGGTACACAACATGCTAAATTAATTATCCAAAAATAAATTAATAAATTTAGCTTCATACATATTTTAAGGCATGAAAAATGGGACTATGGTACTGATGTAAGGATTCTATGAGGCTTAATTGGTCTTTATAACAGAAACAATACAGCTAATTAATTATGCACATATTTTCATAAATATCGTACCTTTTTTAATGCATGAACTGAATATCTATTCCCAGAGACCAATTTGGCTCCAGTTGAACGAACATAAGCCCGAGTTGCGGCAAGTCCATTGTAAACCAAATCAGTGTAATTAACTCATTGTTAGAGCTGAGGGTTGGTATTATCAGCTAACATTATTTAAGACACATTCGTAGAACGTAAATCACTTTCTAGAAGGAATTTCAATAACGATAAGATCGTCACTCATGATCGATCAGTTCCTAAAACAACAATCAATCACTCCCACGTGTGTGACAGTTAATTAAGTTGGCAAGTAACTCAAAGCGCCGGATACGGAAAACCAACTAATGAAACCGAATACAACAATACAATGATTGACATGCGTACCGGTTCCTAATAGAGATAAGGACCCAAGCTGTCAAAACCACGCAATTCCAAGTATTGCTATAAATCAAGGCAACAATAGAGCGATTGCCAATGATAACGCTTGTGTATAAAACGGCACGAGGGAATGTTACTAGATCAGTGGTGTTTTACCTCCCTTATAGCAATACTTGGGGTTGCTTGACAGTAATGCACATACACACCGGCGTACAATTTTGAATTTCCCCACTAAATTTGTGGGCAGGTGTTGTCCTTCCTCTTGCTTGAGGCTGTGTTACCTAGCAACAGGACGATAGTTTGTGACGGCAAGTGAGGGTGATCCGTTTCCACTATAACTTTCTCTCTTCCTTCCCTCACCCCAAGCAACCCAGGTAGGCTCTGAAAAGTTCTTGGCTACTCACTTGCCCTGCCCTGCCTTCCCTTACTTGTGCAGTTCTCACTGTACCCTGAGCATTTGCTTGCTTGGGTCAGTGAAGGCAGACCAGAAATTTGGTGCAATGGAAACGGGGTTTAAGCACGGAAGGTGGAAAGCAATGCCGTGTGCCTAACGGAAGCCAGGTTGGCGACAGCCTAAACCCAAGTGATACTTACGGACAAGCGTTCATAATGAGCTAGTATTCATAGAGTATAATTGATTTGGATTGTTATACTTAATTATCAATAATCATAATGCACAGATCAATCATTCTTAACCAGCCGTTAATTTAACGATCATTACCATGATTTTTCCAAGTTCTCATAATAATGCCAATCGACCAGCTTATTGTTGAATTACTGTAATCAGTACGAAAGCAAATCAATACAACCTGTCTCGATTTAATTAACCATATGTGGGGTAATATTGTGTACACTAGAGCGTTGATTAAACGCCGCCCAATTTGTTGATGAATGCTGCTTATTATTTGTGCCTCTCTTTCCAGTGTTAATTTTATGCCAATGTACGATTGATTGCAATTGCTATCCTGATAATGATTCGTTCTGGGATAAAAGCTCACTAGAATAAATCATTACAATGGTGTCAAAATTGTTATTCTAATTCCCTTAAATTTCCGGAGGCACAAAGCAGAAAATTATTTTAGAAAGCATTCAGTTGTATTTTGAGCAATTATTTTGAAAATGGTCTAATTTAATGTCTAAAAAGCTGGAATTAAGTACTAATTATGAGTAAGAAATTTTTCGAAGATAAGCAATGATCATTAGTTGTTTATAAACAAATTTTGCAACCAAATTGCGGGAAAATTTAGTAGCTTACCTTTTTAGCAATTATTTTGCGAAATAACAGGTTGAATATTGGCAAATGTGAAATATTTTCAGTGTATTATTTTATGTGCATTGTAAAGGAAAATTGCATTTAAAGGCATCATATAATCTTTTTTAAGCCAGAAATTGGAAATTTGGTGATTTTGGCAAGTTATAGGCCTAAATCAAGTGTTATTTAAGCTAGTTTATTTTCCGCTAAAGGAAAAAACATTTGTGATGATATTTTGCCCACGGTTTTCTAACATGACCTCCATGAAGAATAATTGAAGGATGTTGTCCAAACGATGCTCGTTGGGAAGCATTGGTGAAAAGGGGATTTCCCCCACGGTCCGATGAGGACACTCAGCGAAAAACGATGGACTGCATTCGCAGTATTGGTAATGGTCTAAACAGACCGCAAAAGTTAGTAAGTTGATGGATAGCAACTTTAAAAAGTTCCGAATATACCTTCACATACTTGCTGTTGCACTTCGTAAGAGGGAGGCACGGGGTGGGGGGCAGAGTGTGAAGCTGATCCACGGAGTTGAGCACGCGGCCTGGGCTGGCCCACACCCTTGTTATACGGTAGAGTGTACACGTAATCGTAAGCCAACGTATTTAGCTGGGTCGATGGATCTAGCCCTCTCACTCAGAGACACGCCCTACGTTCCTTGTCAGGTATAAATCCTAAATAGGTAAGTTACCTTGTCATAAAGTCCCGTTTGTCGTGACGGATATCACTAAACACTGGCTGTTGAGTTACTGCATATGAGGGGGGCTTACTGTCAATGGCTGCTAACCCTAGAACAGTAATGGCGGCGAAGACGCCATTTTGTCTCTTCGAGCAGGAGAATCAAGCTGCCTGCCGATTCAAACGTGAGGACAAAAAAAAGGCATGCAAGATTGTGGTTCTAGGCGAGAGGGGGAGACACTTAACATGTGTTTGGATTGTTGGCGGTACAGACAATGGTGAATAAAAAAGTAAGGACATACGCACAAGTTTGACATTGTAGTGGAAGGGATTTCCGAGGTAACAATAGAAGGGACAAGAATTGTTACAACAAGAGAAAGTATTATTGGGAGACAAGAGCTCAGGGTCGGAGTTAAGTACATTGTTAAGCGTTGACTAAACGGATAAACACTAGCGTGTGGATGCAAAGGAGCTAGATTTGGTAAACCGTTACAATTGGTCGCATATTTCTTTACGTGGCCAAAACATGGCGTTGAAGCGCATAAAAGGAAGAAAGGTACGTTTTAACGTGGGCAATTACTAGATAGGGTTGAAAAGAAAAGGTCAGGGGAAAAGGAACAAAGTTAGTCCCCCCCCCCCCCAACCCCTGCAAAACGTTCTGTTTTGGCATCACAAACGTAATAACAAGGGGTACAACAAATATAGTGGGGGAACAAAAATCACTAGGAGTGAAAGTTAGGTAAACAAGTGGTATAAAAATGGTTTTTTTTTGCTACAAATGTGCAGAAGCAGTGTTAAGGATTAGTTCAATCGATGCTCTTTGACCAGTGCTTTCATACTCATGTGTGTGAAGAGCAATATCACTATTACAAGATTAATAGGCTAGTAATATGTATTAAGTAAAACATGCCCTTAAATAAGTTCGTCACCCAGAGGTGGGTTATACATTATTCACAAAAGTAGGTTAATATACAGTAAGAAAGCCAAAAGGTGGGGAAAGATTTCTGAGGTTTGTGGAATAAAAGAGGTGTACAGTTAGAAGTAATTCCTAACTAAATACAGGATTGGGTCGTATTTTAGGCAATGTAGCATTGGTAGTTAAGGAAGGCCTAGGGATTCTGGGGGAAGACCTCTTCAGTGTCTTGGTACAGTCCTAAAGGTTCGTAGAATTGTTGGACTCTCTCGGGGCACAGGGCGAGTAAGTCAGTCAGCCACCAAATCGGTTCCTGGGGTAAACTTCAATTGGAATTTTTCCTTATAGATTAGGTCACGTAGGTACCACACTTTCCTTGCATAATGGGGGGACCGTGTACTCGCACTCAGACTGTGAATGAGGTCTATAGAAGACTTGCTGTCTGATTGTAGGGTGGGGGTGGGCGTGAGTATATCACGCATGTCAAGTTTCTCGGGTATACCCCTGCTCCATACTAAGTCTTTGGCACGCTCAGTCATGGCCAATAGCTCGGACTCACAGGAGCTAAATGTGGCGCTTTGCTGTTTGATGGTCTTCCAGACAATGATGCCACCGGCCAAACGGATAACATGTCCGGAGAATCTTCTAGTCTTTAGTCACGCACCAGGTGGCGTCAGAAAAGCCTTCAAGGGGGCAAGAATTATGTTATGGGCAAAAGAGTTTAAGGGAAAGTGTCCCTTTTAAGTATCTAAGAATATGTTTTGCATACTTCCAGTGGCATTCCTTAGAGGAAGTGTTGTATCTAGACAAGTTGATGACTGGGCGACTGTCGGATACAAGGTATAGCAGTGAGCCAATAAGTAACTGACATTTGGGTCCGGGGAATCGTCGCATTCACCAATATTGGCAGAAAATTGAGAGGGTGTAGGTACTGGTTTACACTCCATCTGAAACTGAGACAATACTTTGCGGTTAAAAGAGGTTTGAGACATATAGAGTCCTTCCGGTCTAGGTTCGATGACAACAAGGTGTAAGGTGTTCATTGTCTCTACCAGGGTAAAATGGTTTCTGATATCCTTCCGCACACGGTCTATACGTAGGTTAGGGGCGCTAAACAACATATCATCCACATGAATTATCATCATTAGGATTAGTTCTTCACCTTCGCGCCGTATAAACAGGCACGGGTCCCAATGGCTCTGGTCGAATCCGCACTGGAGCATTGTGGTCGTCATCTCCAGGAATCATCTTCTCCCCGATTGTCTCAAGCCAGAGGGATTTTTTTTTAGTTTGCAAACTTTGCCCCCCCCCCCCCCCCAACAGGGGCACCTGTCCCCATAGCCAGGTGGGTGGCATAAATAAATTAAATACTCGATTTGTCCATGTAAATGAGCTGTCCGTACGTCTGCTGTCTGGAACTGGTGGCCCCTTAAAGTAGTGATAGCCATCAGAAGTCGTAAAGTGGCAGTGCGTACGACTGGGGACGAAATCCACATGTGCTTTGGTCGAGTTTCCACAGGCGTCAAGGCGTGCTTTAAACTTCTGTAGCATACCGGATTCATCATATTTTTTTTGCATATACCCACTTAGAAGTCATTACTTTGCAGCCAGAGGGCCGGTCAATTATTCCCACACTTCCATATCTTCAAGTGACTTGATTTCAGAATCCATGGCATCATTCCAGTGTGCGGCATCTGGGTCACTTTGACATTGTCGATAAGTAGTCGGCAGAGGTCAGTGGATATCGGCGTGGGAACATTTATGCCATTCCATGAGGAAAGGGGTATGTGGTAGTGTTGAAGTCGAAGCATCCCATGATAAACAATGCGTCGAGGGAGGTGAGTTAAAAGTCGCAGCAATTCTTGTGAGTCGATTCTTATTTGGTTTTGGTAGGTATTCCAAATACTGAACAGGGGGTTGGCCTGGGTCTATTTGGTCTTGGTCGGTATCTATTTGGTTGACTTCGTGAAATGTCTGTGCATCTGGGTCTAAAGTTTGAGGGATATCTGAATATTTCCTCAGTCACGATAGGGTAAAGAGGTCGTGATGCAGGCAGAGGTGTAGAAGTTACACGAGTATGCGTGTCACGGGCTGCCCCCCCCCCCCCAATGAGAAGGTGAAAGAATGGGCAAAGGATCAGGGAAAGGGGAAACTGAAGGGGCTGGGGAGGCGGAAGGTGAATCACAAAGGAAGGAGCGAGTCCCTCCGATCAGGGCATTGGGGAGAGGTTAGGTTAGGTACTAAATGTGTAATCCTCCCCCCAACCAGTGTTATTCGGGGTGGTCCCAGGGGTTAGGTTAGGTAAGGGGGTTGAAGAGTCAAAATCTGGACAGTTAGGCAAAATGTGGGGTGTTAGGTTAGGTCCGGCAGGAAAGTGGGGCCTACTAGAAAGTTGGGGTACGGAATTCTGAGGATAACCGTAAATAATGCCAGTTTTTCCTTGTGAGATGGCATAATCTATCTCACGTTGTACAGTATTTCAATCTAAATCATAAAATTGGTCAACAAACAAGTTCGTATTAAATAAATGGTCACGGCGGTTACCATACATAACTAATTGGTGCCGACAATTTCGTTTGGCACGTAAATAAACACCTTGATCCCGTATGTTAACATTTAAATTCTCACTTATGAGGCGAGATCCCGACAGCAAATTTTGGGTTGCTGTCAGTACCTCAACGACATTGTGCAAAATAACAGGGGTTGGTAGGCGTCGCCCCCAACGGTCATAGCCATAAACTTTCAAATCTCCGATTAACGCACCGAAAGTGTATGCGCCGTCTGAGGCTAAACCTATTTGTACCCTTGGGCAATGATCTCAATTTATACGCTTATAACACGGTCGTGTTAAGTACAAACTTGCACCCGTACCAAACGAATACATAGAGTTGCCAACACTTACCCTATTGTAGTTGTTGACGTTACTTAAAGTAGCAGTTACGCTTGTCGAAGAGTCTGGCGCAGCACTACGTTGCGCCCATGAGGGATGCTCAACAGTTGTTAGGACGAACGCCTGATGACTTTGGCATAGAAACGCCACAAGTTGTTGACTTTGTTGTTGGCTGTTGGGTCCGTCCACTGCACACTGGTACAATGGTTGTGGTTGTCGATACCTGAAGTTGGGGGTCGGATCGTCTGGATTGTCTGGTCTGCACTGTTCATATGGTTGTTGCGGGGTTCTTTGTGCTGTAGGGGCATTGTTGCCACAGCATCTGGATCCCCACCCGTAACATTTCAAACATCTGTTGGGGCAATAGCGGTACAGTCTCTATAGATGTGGGTGTCTTCTTTGCAGTAGACACACCAGAGGGCGCTGCGTCTGGGTCTGCATTGTAGCCTTGGAGGTAGATGTTGGATTGTCTCTGGATCTGATGTCTGTAACTGTTGAGTAGCACAGGAGACATTCCTCGACTGGTTGTAATTGTTGTTGTAGAAAATACGACTTTGCCGTCTGGGTGCAGGTGTGGGTGGTCTAAAGACATAAGGTTGGGAGACATAAGGTGGTAAGGCAGCAAACGGGTTATGATGATGACTCGTTACTGGTAAAAGTCCTTCTTGTTGGGTGTTAGCAATATTATCCAGTAGTTCTTGTGTGCACGAAATTGAAGGCGAGTGGCCTGCCACTGTACAGTAGAGTTTCGCGAACCATGGTCAAAGTTGGACGGGAAATGCCTTTCAATAGCCATTTGCAAGCTTGAGCTTCTGTCAGTTGATAGCCTGTTTCGACGATATCTGCGTGAAGACATCTGGCTCTCCTAATATAATAGGCAACATCCTCAGTCGGATTTTGTCTGATATTGGTAAGTTCAGCTAGACGGTAAAGTTGTTGGTCTTGGCCTGTCCTAGCATAGTCACCCAGAAGTCGTTCGCAGACAGTTCTGGCTAGAGTTACATTCTGAAATTGAACGTAGAGGTTTGGCTGGCGTCATCGTTCTCATTATCATTATCATAACAAGACAGGCGTTGTTGAGTTGTGACCACTCTTGTAATTCTTCAGGAGTTGCATGGTCTGGGTCCGGAGGATCTTTGGTGAGTACCCTGTCAAGCCAACCTTTTTCTCTAGGAGGGGGGGATAGAGAGAGAGAGAGACGAGTGTAAAATGGAAATAAACGTCATTATTATTTCTGTTAAAAAGGGGAGAAAATACACTACGTTTAAAGGCCTGGAAAGGAAATTGTGTATGGAGTAAAATCGTGTGTTCAAGTTTTAATGAGATTACACAATAATAATCGTTTGGCTTCGCAGAGCTTGCACTATGTAAACAACGCAAACAGGATAGGAGTTATATGATGACGAATTAACAACTTTATTATTAGGAAATAAAATAATAAAATAACATAATGCAATGCAGCTATGCGTTGATCAAATTAAGTCGCTGAAATAACCAAGCATTTTATGGCTATAAAACACTGGCTAGTTACGTACTCAAAATTCCGGTTGGTGGTGGTCGTCTGTTGAACTGGTACCAAAGCGGTGTTTGGTGTATAACAACCGTAGGCCTACAGCTTGAACTGACTTGTGCTCGTAAATAATAAACAACGTAAGTATCGAAAATAGCTGGTGCAGACGTTGAGACCAAAGAAGAACAATTGAGACGGTTCACGCTATTATCAGCCGCTGGGGTCGTGCATAAAAGCCGTACTTACTCGTTACCATGGTTACCATTTTGAGCTAGAGCTGGCCGTCCGGCATCTAGTGCTCATTTTCAGTTATATTGTAATGTCGGCTTGCCGAAAAACGATTGGAGAGGATACACGACCTCCAAAAATCAAAAAACCCGTGGAACATTTTTTTTTCTCTCGGCGACTCGGCCGGGGAAAAACCCCAAATTCAAACGCCTGTATCTCCCAAGAAAATGGACCAATCCGTCTCATCTAAACAGCTCTTAATAGCCACGAACTTTATCTGTTTCCCCCCGCAAACAGAGCACGAAAATTCCATCTAGAAGTCATTCTACAGCGTTTAGAAAAACCACGAAACAGAAGCCGTAAAATCACCGTAGCGCACGAGACGCCATTTTCGACACTTGTAAAAATTTGTATTTACTTTTTATTTTCACTTAGGCATAAAGCCAAAGACATTAGCTTAGTGTTTGATAGAAGGTACTTAACCACCTACTTAATTGTACAGACAACTTTGAGTGTGATATT
>JAHWFP010105493.1:13203-23350 GCA_023313725.1 Lithobius niger | reverse complement strand
TTGAAGTATTAGTCGGTGGGATTAACTTGGCGAAAGAGCTTGGCGTTTGATATGACGACTTCCCACGGCCGAAAAGCTTGGCGGGAATCCTGAACAAGTTTTATTTTGGGATAGATATCAGATTTTTTGGTCCAAATTGATGAAATCCATTTTTTCTTAGTAATTATGAGATGGAAACGCCAATCTAGTTTCCTGGTCCATTTCTTTTTCTTCTCTTTTTTTTTTGGTTTCGTTAGATTTTGAGAACAGCAATCACCTTTTTTCATTGGATTAGCATTTTTTTTTTAGTATTGCAGTATCTCCTTGCAAACTAGTAGTTAGTAGTTAGTAGTAATTAGGCAAATATCAACGTTATTCAGGTCGTTTCTTCAACAAGAAAACGTTAAGTTATGTGTCTAACAGTGACTTTTATGTTGTCAGGTGACCAAAATCTCCCGATCAAACAAGTTTCAGCCTTTTCTGTCGCATTGTTATTTATCCTCACATGCCTGAAAACAGCCAAACTACCTTTGCTGTAAAGACACAACGTGTCTAGTGGTCGCCATGCTCATATATACATATTATATGGATGTTATCGTTTTGTTTTGTCGGGCGACACACTAGCGTGTGTCTTGATTAGGCAAATATCAACGTTAGTCACGTCGTTTTTTCAACAAGAAAACGTTAAGCTGTGTCCTTAATAGTGACTTTTATGTTGTCAGGCGACCAAAGTCTCCCGATTAAACAAGTTTCAGCCTTTTCTGTCGCATAGTTATTTATCCGCAGATGGCTGAAAACAGCCAAACTACCTTTACAGTAAAGACACAATGTGTCTAGTGGTCGCCATGCTCATATAGACATATTATCTGGATGTTATCATTTATCTTGGCGGGCGACACACTAGCGTGTGTCTTGATTTGCAGAAGTCTAATAAAAGAAAGCTAAAGATTTACATAATTATTCGTACAGAAACAAATTCAACCAGCATGTTCGGCCTGGATGAATGCACAACTAAAACTAATATACGGTTTTTGGAAATTTGCATATGCTAGATTGAAAAAGATAGTTGTGCAAACCAAGTATTTGAGATACGGTAATCAACGAATCCGTGAAATAAACAGTCATTTCGTGTTCAGCCTGAGTCTCTGATGGTGGGGTGATAGAATTTACAAAACAGAATAAACCATTTAAAAAAAAAACTGAAAATTAAGGGGTCATATTTCTGAAAAGGGTCTTAAGAACCAAACAAAACCTTATATAGTTTGTTTTTTGCGGAATATTCTATTATTATATGGACAACCATTGCTTCAAAAGTAATGTTTGGATTTGCGCTGAACCAATCAACATTGCCCTACCAAAAGATATTCATGTAGTGGCTTGAGTAGACTATTTTGAGCATGACTTGTGTGCGAGGACCCCACACGAACTGCCTCTACCTCCAACTGTCTCCCTAAATGTGTCTTTTCCGCTGGTTTGCACTCAACAAAGAGCCTCTGCACTCAAAGGGTTAGATGCCAACGAGATTAGAGTGTTCCTCTTGAATTAACAGTGGTTGTCCTGGTTTACACTAATGCCCAGCTAATCTTGTTAAAAGGAGCGCCTCTTGAGACGAAGAATCGCTCATAGCTTTTAAAGACCTTGTTAGAACGTTAGGCGTACCGTACTTCCTGTTTCATTTTAAAATGTACGTTTCATTTGCTTTCCGTGGAAGTCTCATTTCTTCGTTTCAGTTTTACTGAAAAGTTTCGTCACAGATGAATTTTGTGAGTTTTGGTTAGGTTTCACCCAATAAATTCAATCTTGGGGATGAGGTCATATTAAAAATCACCTCTTAATAGCCTATCAACAATAAGTTGTCAGGTTAAGCCTTTTCAAACGTTCTTCATAAAGATGCGATTGGGCAAGTCCAGTGCCTTGTGACGGTTCTTTTAACTTGTTGCAACCTTTTAATATCACCAATGCAATGGGGTGACCAGGCATGTGCAGAGTATACTCGCATATTGGTCCAGTAAACGTTATGTATAGTCTTGTGTCCACGATTTTAACACTGGCTTTAGAATAAAAAATGTTCTATTATTAAACCGCTTTCTATTTTGTTCTCCGAATCTGAAAAGTTCGTATCTGCGGACCTACCATATGCTTGTGTCATTTGTGCCCTTTTCGAAAAGACCTTAAGGGGCTTCTTCATAACAAGTTCCCCTTCGGATAAGATACCTTACCAGCTGAATGCTTCACAAAACCAGAACCTTTTCTTTCGCTTGCCGAGTTTTAACAAAATTTTACTTAGCTGTAACATAATAAATTACTGTTACGTAACATATAACGTTTTCTTTCAGTGACTCAACAGTGGAAATCACCATAGTGAGCTTCTGGGTCTGTGTTAGCGTTGCTTTTCTGTCTGTATTCATGATAACTTCTATAGCCACCTACTGAAGATGGGGTGGAGGGAAGGGGTGTCCCGTCCCTCCCCAGCCAAAGACAAAATTTGTTAGTGGATCATCGAAAAGTGAAAAGTAGTGAAACCTTTTACCCAGTTTGGTTCCACGGCTAAACGCATTATTGAGAAAAACTTCCACAACAATACGTGAAAATTTCATTTTCTTTAATTTTCAGGGAACTTACCAACAATTCCGCTAAGATACTCAATTTCAGGATATTAAGATAGCTTTTCTTCATAAATATTGCACTTTATGGATGGACATGTTTGTTATTTAAATCCTAAATCTTCTATTTTTTGTTGGGGGGGGGGGGGACGTACGACCACAGCGCGGACCTTACCCCGTTCGCCGCCTCCTTTTCTCCCCCTCCCACTACTCACTCACCGCCTGCGGACCTACGTATTATTTTTGTAGTTCGACCGGCGCTTGGAAATAGTCAAATTCAGGGAGATTAACCTGAAATTAATTTGCCTCAACTTGTAACTTAAAATTGCACCTATAAAAACACGCCCATCGAGGGTCGGACTGGGTCAGTTTTTCTTACCTGCACTACAACCAAGAAAGAGCACCAGTGGGGGAGGGGGGAGTATCAGTTATGACTTTTTTTTAACATGTTTCACTGATACAGATGTTTATTAGTTATCATGTTATGAAGCGCACTAAATGACGCTTCGTTGACCAACACAACAGCACAGTGGACGGATCCTACAGTTGCAGGATGGTCTCTGTTCCTGAGGACTCTCCTGAACCCCCCATACAGTTTTTCTGTCCCTCTTCACCTCTTCTGCTTTTCATTATCGCCCTATTATCTTAACGCATCTCTTCTTTCACGGTTTTCGTTTTTTTTTCTTCTTTTTTTTGGACTATCCGTAACGAAGAATTGCATGTCACAAGCGGTAGTTTTGCATCGACCTTGAAAACGCATGAAATCGATTAGGGCGATGTGATGTGTATTAGACTAAAATTAAAGTTTATGTTACATTTTTCTCCTTCGTTCAGTACAACTGACATGAAAAAGCATGGGGCGCAAGGGTGCTCATAGGGCTCGTTTGCTATTGGTAGAGGGGGGGGGGGCACGCACAGTCCGGCCATACGTGCCACGATGCTGATTGACTGAAGTCCATTGCGAAACAATTCTGTTCGAGCAATAGATCGCCAACCTTCCGGTCTTAACGGTTTTTTTTTTTTTAACCAAAACCCCCATTATTTTTTCCCCCGAATTCTCTATAATAAATCAAGAATTTCGGGTGATTGGTAAACTTATGGATGACCTACTGCGAAAGCATTTGCCAAGAATGTTTTCATTAATCAAGAACGAAAGTTTCGAAGGCGATCACATACTGCCCTAGTTTAGGTTAGAACTAGGGCGGTGTCTGATAGTCTTCCAACCTCTAACTTTCGCTCTTGAATAATGAAAACATTCTTGGCAAATGCTTCCGCAGAAATTCGTCTTGCGACTGTCGAAGAATTTCAACTGTAGCGACGCAAATAATAATAATAATAATGATGGACTTTGCGCTCATAAGAAATGCGATGGAAGCACCAGGGATGTCGGCCACTTATACTGTTCCATTTGTATTAAAAAAAAACATTTCATTTTACTTTTTTATCAATGGGTTGTGTATATTCCGTTCTTTGCAGAAAATATTTAAGGTCTACCTCATTTAAGAAGTGCCGAAAAGTGTTAATATTTTTTGCGGTTACCACTTTCGAAGGAAGCGAGTTCCATGGATTTACTACCCTCACCGCAAATGATGATAAACGGATGTCTAGTCGTGCTACCGGTTTGTTTAATTTAAATATGTGCCCACGTTTATGTCTCTACGAGGACAATACGAAAAGAGGGATATCATTGTTAAGGAAACTTCTTAAAATCTTGAAAGTAAGACTTAGATTCATCTTCAAGCGTCGTAATTCCAAGGAATACAGGTTTAATAGCTGGAGGCAAGTTTCATAAGTTAAATTTTTCTTCCCGGTTAAAGGCTTCGTAAACCGATGTTGGACCGACTCTACATGGTCAATGTCCTGTAAAAGGTTTGGGGACCATACTTGACTAGCGTTCTAGTAGGAGGCGTACATAGACCTTGTATGCCCATAGTATATCAGTCTGTCCCTATTAATCATCACTTTGCGTCCCGAAAACCAACAAAACAGAACATTTTGATTCTTTAATTCATTGTCATGTTTCCTTATTTAATATTAAGATATGATTTTATCATTCTAACAAATATTTAAAAGAATATCAGAAGATTTTCCGGTGTGGTAACATATTCTCCAACGTTACTCCGCAAAAATACCAGTTTGAAAATTACTAAACAGACGTATATTTTCGATGTCATTCCACATTACAGAAAAACGATTCGAACTGAAGATAACCACAAAACAATCAAATTAAAATGGGTGCAGACTACCTAAACGACCCCAAGAGTGAACTCAATCTAGATTCCATGGTCCACGTTAAAGTTGTTTAGCTCATTGTCTTGGACAGGTAATGGAGCTCACTTTGTGGTCTTGGGGTGTGTTTGCAGCAACGATGGCGCAGATAGGACGGTGATGTATTGGCAGGAGGGAAAGAGCATTTCGTACCTTCCTGGCAGCTAGGAATGCGACCAAGAAAAATGGAGGAGGGGGTCGGTAATTAGGCAAGTGCAGGCGATGGACCCCTGTGTGGACTCGTCCGGTCCAGCCTCAAAGTATACGTTAACTACCTGGCCCCCCTCCGTTCAAGCGTGATCAAACGACAGCCAGCAAGAATGTGACGGCAGTGGTTGGGGTTTAGTTTAAGGGATGGGGGGAAGACCACACCGACACACGCACAAAATGGACTAGGTCTTTTAAAACATTTCTTGTGCCACTTTCAACTTGAGGTTAACTTGGTTGTTTGTGAACTATATCTTAAAAGATATTAAAGAACAAATAATGTGCTCTACATTTGTAATGACAACAATAACCGTTTTAATAGTCTTCATGAACAACTACACTGTAAAACAATGTTTTAAATCAACACATTTCAGACACGTATACGTTTTTAGCTGAAAAACACGTAGAAGTGTTTTACACTTAGCATGGGCTGAAAAAGGTACGCATTGCTTTAGATCTTCTAACTGCACTTTATTTTCTCCTCTTGTGGGGAGAAGAAACATTTGAATCAGAACATTAGTGTTTGTATTTTAAACGGGACGGAAAGCCAATGGACTCCAGATTGGGTAAATAAATAGGGATGCAAACCTATAAGTCCAAAAGGCAACATAAATAGGTTTGCATACGTATTTATTAGTGTTTGTAGTGCTACAGACTGCGTTTAAGTCAAATAATAATGTTTATATTCACAACACATGAAAAACATGAGCGTTTTCGTTAAACACAATTTGCAAAACACATATCACAAAAACACCACTGCACTACTGTTTTATTTTTAACACTTGCTGCTGTGTGTTTTAAGCATGTGTTTGCAGTGTTACAAATTAAACGCATTTTAAATGCATTTCACGTCTGCAACACTATAAACGCTTACGTTTCTTCTCAGCCCACCCTATTCATAAAGCGCTTTTGTGTGCTTTTCCGCTAAAAACGTTTCCGTCTAACACGTGTTTGTTTCAAAACACATGTTTTTGCATGGATTGTCGATCATGTGTGCCGCTCGCTTATGCTCGCTAAATTGACATCGTACAGAATTCCACACTAATCGTGTAACTGCGTAGCCGACTAAAGTCACAGCTCGGTCGAGGGAGAGATGCTAGAACACATTATCGCATGGTCCCTAACTTTCACCCTCAAAACACAAAACACCCTCTTGCTCAAATGGTCTCGGCCACAAACCTGACTAAAACCTTACACCAGTGCAAAATTATGCAAACGTGACGACATAATGTTTGCATTAACAATACTGTTGTGAAGGCAAACCTTCCATTTATCTCAACAATTTTGTTTTTGATTTGAAAGTTAGGAACAGTGCGACCACCCGAAGCGAACTGTATCGGATTTATCACCCGATGGACGATATCCCTTACACGGCTACCTGTTAATGGCGTCCCGGCCTTCGAACACGAAGAAGTTATCTTGACGTAGTTCTCACGGATTGGCCATGTGCGGAATATTACCCATCGGGTGATAAATCCGATACAGTTCGCCAGGGGGAGGGGGGGGGGTGTAACTGTTACTTAAGGCCCGTTCTCTTCATATTGCAGTCTCTGGCTGGTCTGTTCAAAGCGAAAGGCTATGCAATTTTTCATTTTATTGGAGTTAATTACTGTTGTCGTTTGACGCGCACCCACAGCCTTAGCCATAGCACCAGAAGGAGAAAGGGACAATTTTGCTAGATAAATACCCATCTGGAATTCCAAGGTTCTTTTACATGCCACAATCGACATGAGCACGAGACATCACAGGGTCCTTCTCTTCCCAGAAGTGCCAGGGGTGCTGAGGTTAGACTCGAACGCGGGACCTCTGGCACATGAGACGGTCATGCTAACCATCAAGCCACCTTGGCCCATTTGAGTTAATTATTATAGTTAATTCGTCAAAACGAGTGCGCGCGTATTTTTAACCAACCTTTGAGTCCTCCCCCCCTCCCACGGTAAGGAATGCAAACATACCGTTAGAGAAGAACGTGCTTAACGTTTTGAATCAAATATCAAAATGAAAATCTTACAGAACATTTTGTAAAATTTATAAATACGTGGCAAACAATTCACTGTCAAATAGGCTATGTTTAAAAATGTCGTTACGCTACAATTTTTAATTAAAGGCTTTACAACAAATCCCGAAAACGAAACACATCTCCAAAATGAAATTGAATGAATTCAGCTTTTTATCTGCTCGTGAAACACTATGGCGATGTGTTACAAAATTCATGTTTTCGTTATTCGAGAAGGTCGTTAAGTCGTACAGTACTTATAGCTTCCACATAGGCTTTACCAAGTACCAACTTAGACCCCGACATGATAAGCGGTTTTGCGTTTCGGCTCAGAACAAACAGACAGAAAGTGTGAAAGGCGAGTAATGGCATACACGCTGCTAGCCTGCTACGACCAAAACATTACGAGAGTCACATGATTAAAACTATTTCATGTCCCCTTTCTAAGTCCCCTATTACAGTATATTTTAATGGGTTTTCTTTTTCATGCTTTCATTTCTTTTTAACCTTCCTTACAGTGAACGGCTTCTCCAACTTAGCTTCCCACACTTCGTGAGAGGTGCGACAGGAACGACCTTATTCTTACGTATTAACTCCTTTCTAATCTCCTTGACATCCACTCTTCCCCCATGTTTTACCGAAACTTCAGCTTCAGTCGTGATCACAGTCTCACGCTGCAGGGTCCTAGACTCAAGCTCCTAGATTGAACTGCCGCTTTTGCTTTTTACTGAGCGGATGCTGCTCCCGTGGAACAGCCTGCCTGAGCATGTTGTTTTTGCTCCCTCGCTGAATTGTTTTAAGACTCGACTTGACGCTTGGCGGGTTTGAGCCGTGCTTGCTGGGGGTGGATGCCTTTGAGTCTCGGCTCGGCACCGTCATTTTCTCATCTTCCTATCTTAACTTATCTTATTAACACTGGCGATAGCCAGTGTTAGTAAGGGTCGACCTAGGATCTCTGCGTTAAACTTTCAACTTTGAGAGCTTATAACTCCGTCAAAAGTAGAGATCTTTAAACCAAATTTGGAATCTAGCCTTGACTAGTCAAGGCCTGTCTGCAGTCCAAAAATTGTGAAATTCGGGTGAACCAAACCCGAGATACAGAGAGGGGCCAAATAGACAACTTCTTGTTCTTGTTCTGGGGATGTACCTTTCGTCTGTCCTCTCTACAGGTCAAACCATTTGTCCTATGAAGCCGGTTCTTAGCTCATTTTACAGGTATTGCTCTGTAGATGTGCCCTTTCGATATGGCATTTTCTAATTGGTCAAGTGGTTGAGGGGTTATGGAGCTCTAAACGACCAGATTGATTGTTTTACATTATTTTAAAAATTGTTATTATGCAACAATGCCAATTAGCAAACGCCAGCCGCAAGACTAAAGATTAAAGGATTTGTTGCTATTATTAACACTGGCGAGTGTTAGTAAGAGTCAGCCTACGGTCTCTGTGTTAAACTCTCAATTTTGACCGTCAACTGCACTGTTTTACAGTTTAGCCGCAATTCTAAAAGTAACACGAATTAATAAACAAAAACGGAACGTTAAATGTTTAGAGTAAGGGTCTAATAGTCAAAACCTAGAAGGAACACGGACAAGGTTTGACAGTAAGGGTCTACATGTAAAATTTTGTAAGAGGCTGGTAAGCATTAGACCTTTACTACCCGGTGGTCAGAAATAAATACATTTTTACGAAAAACTGGAAATCCTCCTACAATGACCCATGTGATGATCCAGTGGTAGTATGGTATACATTTGCTCCTTTGCTTTCTGTTGAAAATTATTTTTCGATTTTAGTAACATGGCATGGTATTCGCAGCAGAGAGCATTACTGGTTATCCTCTACCGTAAATCTACTAAATATAATAAAAAAATTCTAAAACATCAAAAGACACAAAATGCCAAACTTCACAAGAAAATTATGTTCTTAAAGTTCCATAACAATATTCTAAGAACAAAGAAAACCTGCTACAACCGTTCATACACACGTTCTGTCCGAATAGACTAGAACTAATCTAACCACCGGGTAGTAAGGGTCTAATGCTTACCAGCCTCTTACAAAATTTTACATGTAGACCCTTACTGTCAAACCTTGTCCGTGTTCCTTCTAGGTTTTGACTATTAGACCCTTACTCTAAACATTTAACGTTCCGTTTTTGTTTATTAATCATGAGTAACTGCCTTCACATGTTAATAATTTAATCCATAAATTCCCGTTAGAAAGTTAAAATAAAAAAAATAAACTGTTCATTGCCAGAACGTAGTCTATAGAGATCATTTTTTTATCGTCCCATGTATACTTATGGTCTGCCATGCGATTTGGATCTCACTGCCTCTTGCCTCGAAGACCACTGCCTTGACAACTCGGGGCTCGTTTCTCTCGGGTTTACACGGAATCCTCATAAAATTCTCTTTTCGTTGTTGGACTTAGTTTTTGGCGCTTTTATTTGAGCGTAAGAATGACCCCAATAATTACCGACCCGACACATTAAAAGGTATTTTCGATTTGCTTATTTCTGTCCCTCTACTCTTGTTTTCATTTGATTTACGAGGTGAGTGCCTAAACGAACAAACGAAAAGCTTCAACCTAAAAGTTTGTCATTATTTAATAGACTGGCCAAGACTATCGTGTTTGCTATCAGTTCTAGATAGTTGCTCGACTGCGAATTCTGCGATCACTGCCATAAAGGAACGAGGAGGACAAGCCAAACAGCCAAAATCATACACAAGAAATAACGTAGTACGGTAAGCCTCCTTTATGAACTTACTTTTCGTTGGAGTGGCATGACCCGGTGCGAATTTGCTACCCAATTCGTCCCCAGATCATTGGCATAGCACCTTTATCGCCATGGTCACTCCTCCACTGGCTTAAAGATGACTCATCGACCGTTATAAAGTCACAACAGTGACTAGGGCTCCATTCGACCGAGACTTTATAACTGCAGTGACTTTGTAGAGGGGTCAGTGAGTCATCTTTATGCCAGTGGAGGAGTGACCATGTCGATAAAGGCGCTATGACAGTGGTCGGGGAAGAATTGGGTAGCCAGTTCGAATCCGGGTCATGCCACTCCGACGAAACGTAAGGGCTTACTGTACTACGTT
>JAHWFP010105492.1:58272-114856 GCA_023313725.1 Lithobius niger | reverse complement strand
TTAGCATTATCGAGTCGCGTCTGGGTGGGGTGGTTTGTTAGTCTGTGATTTTAGGCTTAGGGCACAAAATCGGAACTTAATTCAGAACAAATGTTAATCAGGATCAAGGCCAGCTGAGATAGTAGCTGCGTTCGTCGCTCTACTCCAGGCCCGTCAGCTTGTTTCTGTATAGTTTCTGTTGGCCTCGACCGGGAGAATGGTAAGCGTCCGGACGGTATCTCTTTGATCCCATGGGCAGGCGGTCGTCAGTTGGTATGGGATTTCACCTGCACCGACATCTTGGCACCGTCTTACCTTAGTCAGACTTCCTTAGAGCCTTTGAGCGCCGCCTCTGCTGCCGAAGTAAGGAAGAAAGGCAAGTATGAATACCTGGACAATCGGTATTTCTTTTGCCCGGTGGCTGTTGAGACTTTGGGGTCCTTTGGTCGGGATGGCCTGGCTCTGATCCACGACATCGGCCGCAGGATATCCAGGGCCACTGGTGAGAAGAGGTCGACCGCGTTCCTTCTCCAGCGTATTGGGGTGGCGGTTCAGCGGGGGAATGCCGCTTCGATCCTGAACACCATTCCTGCCATGTGCTTTGAGTGTTTTCGTCTACTGTGTGCACATTTGTCTGCATCTGTGTCGTGCCTTGTTACGAATTTCAAAATTGCCTTTGTTGAGTCGAAAACACCTGTTTGTTGGTTTTGTTTTGCTGTTTTCGTTGTGTTGTCCTTGTTTGTTGGTTTTATTTTATGTTCTTTGATTCATTTGCAATTGTTGTTGTGCTCTCTTGTAAATTTGTTTTGTAATTAAAAGTTTTGTGACAGACACGCTAGGAGTCGTCCATGACCGTACTATGGTGGCTCTCTTCTTCCACCCTAGTTTGGACAATCGCACAGATTAGAGAGTTTAGGTTTAAACTTTCCATATAGGGTACTTTACCTCTGGATGCGACAGGCTGGATGCAGTAGGAGTAGGGGCATGCCCGTGGACGAGTTGGATGCTGGAGTCGTAGCGATCCTGGTGGCAGGTGCTGAGGTTAACAAGTTATGATGTCAGCAAATTATGACGTCAGCGAGTTATTTCGCTTACTTGTTTCATAAATGCTTAGGTTAGGTTAGGTTAGGTTAGAATTGAATACTGTTTAGGTTGTATATGATAAGCGCGCGAAGCGCGCCCCCTCGGGCGGTGTTTCATACTGGAAGCCTCGCGCGTCCACACGTTGTTTCATGCTGGAACCTGGCACGTCCAGCCGAACGCGTCCACATGTAAAGTACCCTGACTCAAACTTTCTAATCTGTGGACAATCGCTTCCTGGCACGCAACAGCAAGACGTGGCGGTCTACCGGAAACCGAAAATACGCACGAGGTGGTGCCAGAGCCCCCTAAGAAAGAAAGGCAGAGTCAGTGCCTGCAAAACTAAGGCCGACTGAGATAGTAGCTGTGGAGTGGAGCACAGCTACTATCTCAGTCGGCCTTGTGCAAAACCGCGCACAGAAAACATTGCGCATTCCGTCGAAACGGCCGCTAGATGGCAGCTAAGGCATGTGCCGCTTTCTGCGAAGCAATATATGAAAAAAGCATGGTCAAGAGTGTTGTCGCGTGCATGCAGGCTGTTTAAAATAAAAATGGTAAATTGTTGTGTGCCTTTCTGTAATTCCACGGCAAGACTTGAAATGGTGTGAATTACCATGAATTAGTATCAGACCGCTATTTTACAAGCCGATGGCTGTTGAAAACATCAGCCTAAAAGATTGGATCAGCCAACTGGTAAATACAAATGAAACTTGTTGACATTTTCGTATTAGTTTAATTTTTCAAGGATGAAGTTGCCCTTTATGGACTATTATAGAACACAGAAGGAAATTAAAATAATAAATGACGTTATAGCTAAATAAAAAGGGATTATTGAGACACGCAAAAATGTCAACAATAATAGGCTATAAAAAATATGGCTATTATTTATAATTTGGATTTACGTTGAAAAATTTCATACCCCAATTTGATAATCGATGAAAAAAAATTTGTCAACCATCAATAAACAAAATGAACAGAGTGATATAAAAAATTTCTCAGCCAAAGTTTAAAAAAAAGTGAAAATAGGGACTGTGTACTGGATCCTAAATCCAATTTCCTTTTTTTTTTAC
The DNA here is from genome assembly GCA_023313725.1 of Lithobius niger. Classification (NCBI taxonomy): domain Eukaryota; kingdom Metazoa; phylum Arthropoda; class Chilopoda; order Lithobiomorpha; family Lithobiidae; genus Lithobius; species Lithobius niger. The sequence continues at coordinate 112,727 of JAHWFP010105492.1, read as the reverse complement.
ACTTAGAAATTGGGTGAAAAAAAATCGAAAAATAGGATCAACTTTGCCGGATTTAGATTCGCTTTTTGGGAAATTGTCGCTATTTTCAAATTTTTTTTTAAACTTTCGACTGAAAAAAAAAAGTTTGAACACAGAAAAAGTTATTGTTTAAACTATTTTTGAATTACGGAACTGTCAAACGTCACGCTGAGTCTAACAAGTATCAGACTGTGAGGAAAAAACTAAAATATACATTTACACTTATTCGTTTCTCTCAGTCTGATGGGACAATATTTATCCATTATTCTGCACAACATGAGCAACAAATGACAACTGTCAGATGAAAAAAAAAAACCAGACCAACTGAAATTAAAAAAAATAAGAATGGAACTGTCGAAAATAAGTTAAAAAGACATGGCCCTCTCGAAAAAAAAAAGATCGTTCTTGGGCATTGGGCCAACTACAAAGTAAGTTGGCGATTTATGCCTACTTTTATTTTTAATATTTTTTACTCCAACTTTCAGGTGTGCAATAAAATATGTTTCCATTTTGCCCTATGATTTTTTTTTGTCAAATGAAAACTAGTTTTGGGTGTATCTGTCTGCTTAATTCTCGTATTATTCTGGCTATTATAGTAAATTTTGTGCAAAAATTTATGAAACTGTCGAAGTATTAAAGTCACTGACATAGCTTGATTTCTAACATAATTTAAAGTAGTCATTCAGTGCAGGACTTATAATGAAGTACGAGTTGTTGTTCAGAGTAATTCTTCTTTTTTTTAAATCATTACTTTATGTTTTTCTTTGTTCGTATTTAATTTAAGCTTTTACTTAAAATATCAACCTGATTTAGGTAGCTACTGTCTGTTTCTAGCATAGGCGTCGATCCTGGGGGGGACGAGGGGGACCGTCCCACCCCACGTTTTCAAACCGATGGTTTCGTCCCCCCCACGAAAGAGGCTGCAAAGTTGTAAATGGGTATCTATTTACCACGCTTATCACGTCAAGTTTGTCATAAGAAAATGTACTTTAGTCTTCCCCATTGCATAAATCAGGTCCTCAGATAGTATGAGTCATTAGTCCCTAATACAGGGAAGTAACGTAGTTAAGAATTTAAGTTGCAAAGCCAAGGTTAAAAAGAAGACGGATTAACGGTAAATGGAGGATAAGCGTATCACTCACAGCTAGCAAAATAAACAGTTTTTTTGCTCTAAAAATTTTAAGTTAAAGTAACCAATTTATGGTAAAAAAATCAATATCACGCAAAAAACTGAAACATATTAAATTTCATTATTAGTCGCCATATAAATCCAAACTTTATTTACTATCTATTAATTCGAACTACTTTCCGAATGTATAACCCCTACCCAGTATGTAGTGCTTCTGAGGCTTTATTTCCACTTCCGCCCTTGAAATGGAAGTGTTAGTTCGAAACTAGTCAAGGCAGGAAGAGCAGAGCAAAACGAACAAAGCCAAACGTAAAGATATCGGGATCCGATTTCAAATTAATTTGTCTGCAGACCCGATCCCGATATCGACAAAACGCCATCCAAAATCGCCTGGTGATTTAGTTCGGCCCCTAACCAGGGCCGTGGCTAGAAATTTTTTTATGGGATGGGGTGGGGGTTTAAAGGTTTTTTAAAACCCTCGTCAGGCTTTCATGGAGGAATTCCCCCCTGTGATGGCCCGGGGATTTAAATTTATTGAATGGTATGGTTGCACCAGTGCTTGCTGGATATTACTGCATTGCATTTTTATTAAAACGTTTTAAAGTCCTTGCGATGTGATGCAAAAGTTTGTTTGCAGTGCAAAAAAACACAAACTGCAAAAAAATATTTTAGTATTGTGTGTTAAACATCTAGGGAACTGGTGTTGGGTCTGTATAAATTAGAACAGTAAATCTTTGCTATGTAGTCCTAGTGTAATGTTTATTTTTTCCGTTGACCTCGGGAATTTCTGCAGTACAATTTTTTTTACGGAGGTTTAAAGAAGCTTTATCACCGAGTGAAAGTCTGCAGAATCTAGCAACATGTAGCGCTATCTAGTGCTATCTAGCACTTGCTTTTACCAAGGCAAAGGGATGCACAACGTCAGTTCTTTTAAAGAAGCATACAAGCCACAAGCCTCCTTAATTATTGAGTGAAATTTGGTACGTTTTCGTGCACTTGGGAGCAAGCTGTAAAGGTTAACAATATCACTGCTGCTAGATGGCGCCACTGTGTTTTCGAACGATTTTCAATCGGTGATAATGGTATCAAAATTCTATTGGAGTTATTATTATTATTATTATTCTATTGCTATCAAAATTTCCGTTGCTTCCTTTATGGTATTTGTGTAAGAGAAGCGATTTCCATAAACAGTCGCATTATTATTTTTGTTATTATTTTCACTGCATTCTGAAACACACTGCAGCATTATTCAGGCATAACTAATCATCCTCAATCCACTAACAATAGTAAAAGTATGGACATTTGTGGTGTTTGGGAGGCCTGTCTGGAGCGTGCAAACCCAGTATGGTCGCTATCTCTACTGGGAGTCAGTCCAATGTAAGTTTACTAAAACTTCATCTGGCCTGCGCAACCTGCCATACTTCTCTGTGACAAGTATAGCATTTAAGGTGTTTACAAGACCTCTGCTGGAGTACGCAAGTCTAGTATGGTCGCCATCTCTACTGGGAGATGTCGACAGGGTCGAGTCTGTCGAGCATAAAGTTACTAAACTGTACCCAGCCTGCATAACCTTTCATACGTCATTCGACTATCACGTGTTAGGCTGAACTACATGATTAATTAGAAAGGTCCATATGGAAAGGGCACATGTACAGAGCAATATCTTTAAAATGAGCTAATAACCAGCTTTTTTCATCGTATGAAAGATTTATTTTCGTGAAACAAAAACAGCGTTAGCCAGTAACTAGTAACTAGTCATCTACCCCAAAACAAAACTTGTGAAGGATTCCCGCCAAGCTTTTCGGTCGTGTGAAGTCGTGATATCAAACGCCAAGCTCTTTCGCCAAGCTAATCCCACCGAGTAATAGTTCGAAGGTTAAATGAAATATATGAAAATTACTTACTGCACAATATTCAATTATTTCATTTAACGTTTGAAGTCTAAGCGGGAATCCTTAACAAGTTTTGTTTTGGGGTAGATATCAGATATTTTTGGTCCAAATTGCTGAAATCCATTTTTTTCTTAGTAATTATGAGATGGAAACACCAACCTAGTTTTCTGGTCCAATTGTTGTTTTTTTTTATTGTCTTTTGTTAGATTTTGAGGGCGGTAGTCACCTTTTTTCATATGATTAGCATTTCCTATTAGTACTGCAAACGCACAGATTTATTTAATGTTCAGTTTGGCATTGTTGCAAAATAACAATATTTAAAACAATGTAAACAATGTAGTTGGGGGGGGGGGGGAGGACATCAACCGGGCCGGTAGGCCAAACAAAATCGAATGGCGCTGGAAAGCAAAAATTTAATAAAAACATTGAATGTTTATATTGCAGTTGCTGGTATATTTAGACAACAGCCCCGTGAGGCACCAAAATACGGGTAAAATAGCACAATAAGTTAAACTTTTTTCGAAAAAAGAAAAAATGTGAAAATAATGTGCGAGGGGGGGGGAATCGGTGGCAGCCCCTATGCGGCAAAAGTGTAAATCTTCCTACGACAGCATCACTTAAGAATGCTATCAAACATTCACGGAAATTATAATAATGAAAAAAATAAAAATGTTTAACCACAATGTAGCAGGGATCCAGAAGGGTAAACGAATAACTCTGGTTGGAGACCGGATAAATTGAAAATGAATGTTTGTCTAGGAAGACTAATGTAACAAATTCTGGCATCTCTAAGAAATTTCTCAGGGTGATTCTGCCCATCTCACTCCTAAAGCATTTGGCAAAACGTGACTGCACCTCATGCTCCGACAGAGAGTTCCAGGCTAGGACAACTCTCATCGCCAGGAAGCTCTTCCTACATTCCAACCTTCCTGATGGAACCATCAATTTTAGCGAGTGGCCGCTTGTTGCTGTACAAGGGCAGGTGTAAATCAACTGGTAAATCAATCAGGTGTCAGAGGTAAATCAACTGGCAGACAACCACGAACAACTTTTTATGTTAAAAGCAGATTAGCTTTCAGTTTGCGCAATTCTAGGGGAATTTGGTCGTTTGGAGCTCCCTAAGCCCTGAACCACTTGAGTAATTAGAAATGTCCATATGAAAAGGGCACTTCTACAGAGCAATATCTTTAAAATGAGCTAATAACCAGTTTTTTTTTCACCGCATGGAAAAATTTATTTTCGCGATACAAAAAAACGTTAGCCAGTAGCCAGTAATTACGCAAATCTCAACGTTATTCACGTTGTTTTTTCTACAAGAAAACGGTAAGCTGTGTCCTTAATAGTGTCTTTTATGTTGTCAGGTGACCAAAGTCTCCCGATTCAACAAGTTTCAGCCTTTTCTGTCGCATAGTTATTTATCCTCACATGCCTGAAAACAGTCAAACTGCCTTTGCTGTAAAGACACAACGTGTCTAGTGGTCACCGTGCTCATATATATATATTATCTGAATGTTATCGTTTTATCTTAATTAGGCAAATTTCAACGTTATTCACATCGTTTTTTCAACAAGAAAACAGTAAGCTGTGTCACTAACAGTGACTTTTATGTTGTCAGGCGACCAAAGTCTTCCGATCAAACAAGTTTCAGCCTTTTCTGTCGCATAGTTGTAGGGTTCGCATCTCCTTTAGTCTGTGCCCGGATGCTCCCAGGTCGAATTGATTGGGATCGAGATGGGTTTGCTTAATGATAACTTTTACTGCGTTCTAGCTACAAGAGGTTTGTGTGGTCATGGGGAAGCCATGCTACCGAATGAGCGTGAGAGCTGACCGGAAGTTGGCCACATGGCCATCTACCTGCCAGCGTGCGGCACTCGAGGGCGCTGGAGGTCGGAAGGTGTTGGGATAATGGGCGTTCAGTTGCCATCCCAACATTCTCCCACCTCCCCGACATTGAGAGGAGCCGACGCGAGCTGGGTGGGGGCACTCAAAATACAAACAAAAGTCGCTCGAAGAGCTGCCAACACAAATTCCTAAACGCTTGCACGTTCACGTAAAGGGAATTCATGCATAAACCGTAACCGCGCCTCCGCTTGGCCATCAAAATTATGCTGTGCTGAATGCAATGGAGGCATGCAGAGAAAGCTAACGCACGCATCTTCTCTTCTTTCTTCATCTGTGTGATGACTGGGTGTGAGCCCCGAAGGTGCGACTTAATCCATTACATGTTGAAAAAAACACTGTGCGCTCCGGAGGATGCGACTTAGTTCTGGGCACAAGGTTACACATGGGTGCGTCCCGGAGGGTACGACTGAATTCAAGGAGAGGTCACAGAAGCTTCTTCAGGCTTTTCACTTAGGTGTGCTGGAACTTAGAGTCCTGGAGTGTCCGCCTGGGCGAGCACCGTCTTGCTTCTTGTGGAGCTGTTTAGTGGATGAAATGCACGAGCTAGGGTGTTGGAGTGACGTCTTGCCGGCTGATTTTGACAGAAAAGTGGACAATTCCCTGAAGCAAGGTCGTCGAGGCTTGAAAGAAACGAGGGTCCATGACTGCGGCGAAGGTTTGAAAATGGGTCAACATAAACAGCGGGCAAGCGTCTTGTTGGCAAAATTGAAGGAACGGTGGACAGTGCCCTGCAGTCGTCAAGGTTTGAAAAAAACGAGGGTTCATGACTGCGTCGAAGTTTTGAAGTAAGGTCAACATTGTCTACAGCAAGTCGTGATTTGAAGACTTCCTTCACCCCGCTCCCCTGCACTCATCCGAATGGCTGCTACCACAATCTTGAAGTCGGTGAGACCTGGCTTCGCTCACTTGACCCATAGATTCCAAAGAGCTTGAGTTAGTTCTACAGCCAGCTCTCCCAGTCCTCATCTTCGACGTCAAAGAGAAGACTGTCTCCAGTATGATTCATCATCATGACGTAGGTATCAAGATGAGCTGGTTTCTTCGTTACTCTCTTCTGTCTCTTGACAGGTTCTGCCGCAGACGTCCTGGGTTTTGGTGCGTCCACGTCCTCGTCTGAGCCTGATGAGTTGTTTTCATCGGCACACCAGTCCGGGTCAGACTCCGGTCCTGAATCCGAAGAATCCGAAGCTTGCTCGCTCTCGGAGTCCTCCCGGTCCGACTGGTCATCCGGCATGGGAAAGGCTGGTGCCAGCTGTTTAGCTTGAACCTGTGGGCCTTTCCTACTCATGGTGATGGGATCCTAGTAGGGCTCCATGTCCATGATGCTGATGGTTCTTTGTTCCATAACGTCATTGATAGATGTAATTCTATAGGTTACCTCACTTTTCTTCTCCGTGACTCGGTAGGTGCCTTGTAATTCGGTTCCAGTTTGCGATTGAGGGGGGGGGATGAGGCTTAATGGCGCGTTGACAGCTTGGTCATTAGCGCCAACCTCAGTCACAGTGCAGTGGTCCGGGTTGCCACTGCACCACACATTACAGAGATATTATTCAAACCCCTAATCTAAATCTTGTCTTTGCGATTGATGCCTTTGTCGGCGTCAGAAAGGACATGGTTGCGAATTTTGGCTAATTCGCCGATTTCGTACTCTACTTTCCGGTGAGCTGCATCATAGTTGATCTTCGACGACCTTGCTGCTTCTGCGAGATGAGCCGCAGTGAGATCTCTTGCCTTTTCCATCTCCAGTCTCTGCTGTGCCGCATACTCTTCTGGAGTGAGGTCGGCCGTCTTTTCAGGCATGCTGAGGACATGGAGGGGAACCCTGGGGTCTTCTCCGTACATCAGGTGGTAGGGTGTTTCGCCTGTGCTGACATGAGGTGACATGTTCATTGCATATTACAATGTCTCTAGTAGTGGGCCCGATGAAGTTTCGTGGTCCTGCAGGAAAGCTCGGAGACATCCTTTCATGGTCCTGTGGGCCATCGCAGTCGCATTCGACTGAGGATGATAGGCGGTAGTGCGATGGTGCTTGGTGCCTGTCATCTCTAGGAGGTTGGCGAACACTTTGGAGATGAAGGCCGGCCCATTGTCAGAGATAATTATCTTTGGGGGTCCATGTTTCCCTATGAACTCCTTCTGAAACTTCCGAGCCACAGTGTGAGCTGTGGAATTCTTTGTCGAGATGAGCCAGACGTGTTTGGAAAACAGGTCCATCATGGTAAAGACGTACTTGTGGCTGTTCGTCGTTACGGGTAGAGGATCGACGAAATCAATCCCCAAGACATGAAATTTCTTGCTGGCGATGACTGGCTGCATGTCGCCTGCTTTTATCTGTGATACCGTCTTTGCGGTTTGGCACTCGTGGCCGGAGCGCACGTAGTCCTTGCAGTCGCTGAAGAGTTTCGGCCTATGGGCCACTCCTCTGAGTCGCTGCATTGTCTTAGAGACGCCCAGGTGACCAGCCTGTTTGTGGTTGTGACAGTTGAACAAGTATGTGTGCCGTAGGGACTTTGGCACATACAGCCTCCATGCTGTCTCCGGTAGGCCATGCGTCTTGACGAGGGGGTCGACGTAGTAGAGGAGCCCAGACTCATCCACGGTGTACTGAAGTCTGACTTTTACGACGTAGTTGTGCATCTCATGTTGGCTTGCTCGTTCGGGTTTGGTCAGGGTCAGAACGATCCTTCGGGCATTCTTGTCTTGATTTTGATCCTCCAGGAGTTGGGTCATGTCTCTGATATCCAAAATAGGGTCATCTGTGATGAACATCAAGGGGTTTCGGTTGTCGTCCAAGTGATCCATGATGGCCTGCTGAACGTAGATGGGTTGATTGTTCATCTCTTGGTCGAAAGTCAAGGTCGGGTGTGTCTCATTCGGTTTATCGTCCTCTTCCTTGTCAGAGCTGTGAGCTGCCAGATTTCTGGACAGAGCATCAGCAATGACGTTTTGAGTGACAGTGCGGTGTATTACGTCAAAATCATAAGTCTGAAGCCTGATCAACCATTTCGCAGTCCTCCCTGTCGACTTGTGATTAGAAAGAATCCACTTCAGCGCCTGGTTGTCCGTGATTAATAAGAATCTGGAGCCGGCAATGTAGGTTTCCCAGTGTTCCACTGCCTCCACGGCAGCGAGAGCTTCTAGTTCGAAAGCGTGGTACCTGCGTTCTCTGTCTTTGAGCAGCCTGCTCCAAAACTCTATTACTTTCACTTCGCCGTTGATTTGCTGTGCGAGAACTCCTCCGAGACCTTCTCCCGAAGCATCGCTCTCGATAATGAAGGTCTCCTCGAAATTGGGAAGTGAGAGGATGCTTGCCTCCAACAACTTGGTCTTCAGTGCTTCAAAGGAAGACTGATGTTCTGCTGTCCATTGGTATGGGATGTCCTTCTTCATCAGCTGATGAAGAGGAGTGGCAGCTTTGGAAAAATGCCTGATGAATTTTCTGAAGTAATTACATAGGTCTAAAAATGCTTGAAGCTTCTTCTTGTTGGTGGGTCTTGGAACATTCTGGATCTCTGACATGTGGTCCTTGGTAAGGGAGATGCCGCCGGCAGTGACTTTGAGTCCAAGAATTTTCAGCTCGGGGACTCTGAAATGGCATTTTGTACGTTTTAAAGTAAAACCTGCCTTCGGTAGTCTGTCGAAAATGGCTGTGAGAGCTAGCTTGTGTTCCGTCCACCTCTTCGTAGCCACCACTATGTCGTCAATATAAATGATGCAGATGTGACCTATGAGGTCACCGAGGATGTAGGTCATAGTTCGTTGAAAAGCCTGGCTGGAAGTCTCAAGGCCAAAGGGAAGAACCTTGAATTTGTAACTGCCTTTATGACAGACAAAAGTCGTGCAGTTTTGGCTGTCTGGATGGAGTGGGATTTGGTGAAACCCCTGTTTACCATCCAGGACCGAGATATACTTAGCGCCGGCTAGAAAATGAAAGATCTCGTCCGTTCTCGGCATAGGGAATCTGTCGACTTCCATTTGCTTGTTAAAAAAGCAATAATTGAGAATGGGACGGAACCCTCCTCCATTTTTCTTACGCTTGAGGAAAAGCGGCCAGCCGCACTGGTTTTGCATCTTCTCGATCCGGCCTGATCATTTGAGTTCGTCGACCATCTCCCCGATATCTTTTTTGATCTGTGGTGACGCTGTGTAGGCTCTCTGGTAAACAGGTTTGGCCTCTTCATGAAGTTTGATCTTGTACTCCATGTCAAGAATCTTGCCTAGTCTCCCTGGGAAGATGTCCGAATAGTCTTTCAGCAGGTCTTGGAGTGAGCCGAATTGTTCATCCGACGGTTCGTTAAGTTTCCTCTGCCCGAGTTCCGTCTGTACGAACCAGGCTGAGTTTTGGATTGGCGTTGCTGGGTTGGCTGCATGAGCAGATAAAGGGAAATAGTATGTGACGTCAGCATCGAAATTCCCCATGGCATTGGCATGGTCCACATGGAGTTTGACTTTGACGATGTAGTCTCTTCCCAGCAAACAGTCAATGGCGAGATCCTGGTAGACCACGAAAATTTGGTCCAGGTGATGTCCTTGAGTGACGATGTGAAGCTTGACCTGACCAAGTGGTGGCTTGCCAATCCTTCCATCAGCGAACGTAGGCGGGTGGCCTCGGTGTCTTTCTAACCGCTGTGCCGCTGAAGGGCTGATGATTTCCAGCCAGTCCAGTTTGATGGCGGACTCCTCGCTGCCCGAGCCGAAGCCACTGTAGAAGCTTGTGCTGTTGACCACTGTGTGCATCTAGTGCATGTTGCAAGGTGGTCCTACGTACATGGTGGCATTCTGTACTTCCTCGATGCGTGCGCTGTTGACTCTTGGCTGGCGTGGCCTCTCGCAGAACGTTTAGATGTGCCCCATTTCCTTGCAGTTGTAACATTCAACCTGCTTGTGCCAAGGCAATGGACTTGACGGAGGTCTTCTATTTGAAAATCTTCGGCCGGTGTGTTGCTGTTGACCGTCATCGTTCGATTGTTGACTGACTGTTAGGGGTGCGAATGGGGCAGCTCCAGCATTTAGCTGTTGAGGCTGGCTGTCAGGGGTTCTTGTGGGTTACGGCTGTTGCTGAGGCCTGCGCTGATTAGGCTGCTGGGGCTGCTGCGTAGTGTAGCTGGCTCTCTGCGCTGAGTTGGCTTCAGCCCTCTTCTCGAGGAATCGAACGTAGTTCGGTCTCGTTCTGATTTTACTCCAGCAGCTGTTGTGGAGTGGCTATGTCCATCATGGCAAAGTGCATTCGCAGGCTACCAGTGAGCTGTGCGATGATCATCTGGACTTGCGTGGAAGGCTTGAGTCTGGACTCCATCTTGTTGAGGTGTTTAAGCAGTTTATGCACAAACCCTTCTGGAGGTTCGCCTTGCTGCTGCCTGGTGGTGACGACATAGGTCATGCGGTCCGCATCTGACATTGGCTTCTTGAAGGTCTGCCTGTGAAGTTGACTTGCTTCTTGCCAAGAAGTTGGCTTGTCGACCATAGCTTGCCACCAGTTTCTGTATTTGCCCTGGAGGCAACTTTGAAGTCTGGACTGAAAAAGCTTACATTCAATGGTCTTACCTTCCAGTTCCGCTGACATGATGTCCAGCCCCACAGAAAGATTCGTTTCGTCACCAAGTGGGAATCTCTTAAATTTGGTAACGGCCATGGCTGCTTCATTTCAAAATTGGTAAACATCTCAACCTGTGGTGTGGTTGCGGTAGTGCGACTGGCTACAGTTGAGCAGGGAGAGTCATAAATGTTTTGAGGGTCACCCTGGGTTTGACATGCATCTCTTGTTAAGCTAGGTGGTAAATGAGACAAAGCCTGGTGCTGTTCATCGTCATTAATATTCAAATTTGATAGTCTGTCATCAATTTGAATATCATCAGTGTGCTTTTGATTGGCTGCAAAAGTATTCGAAATTTGGGTGTGGGACACCAAAACCCCATTTCTGTGAGAGATATTGTTGGTTGGAGCAATGGTTTTGTTAATAGCTGCGCTAGTGCCAATGTTTGAAAAATTCCCTCTCAAGTTACCATTAATTTCCTTTTGGAAACACTCATTAGCGTCTAAAATTACCTGCCCGCGATCAATATCAGTGGCTGGCAATGATTCTTGGTCTAAAGCCTTGCTAATTCTGTTCCCTGAAAAATTTCCTGGCGTTACTCTTAGATTTCCATGTGAATCCTATTGAAGGTATTCATTGGGAATTAAAATAATTGGCCTTTGCTCTGCATTAATTCTCGGCAAAGATAAATCATCAACTTCGAAATTACTCCAGGTTGAGTGGTGGGCTAAGTAGCTTTGCCGAGTGCGTGGTGCGCTATGCATTGGTAGCAACATGTCCCTTGTGCGCATGCACGATGCGTGAGCGTCAATCGACACCTAGTTTGGCTTGGTGCGATCGTTACCGCTAATGCTATACACATTTAAAAAATCTCTAGTTTGCAATGCCATGTTTCGTTTAGCACTCTCAATCTGTACACTAATGTCTAGCAATTCCTGATCAAGTTTCCCCAAGTCAAAATTTGGTGCGTCGCTCAATTTATTTACGATGCGTTTGCTTGAATTTGTCTTACTAATCCGACGTGGCATGCCATCTAGCGGCGCTGTCGGTAACTGCGGCGTGTTGGCCGTGACATCACTAGCTTGGATGCGAGGCATGCTTGAGGCAGCGAGCGCTATGTCTAGTAAGTAATTTCCTCCCGATCCATCAAATAAATCATTGTGGTTACGATTGAAAAGATTAGGTTGGGATAAATCTCCGCTTGGAGTGAATTTATATGGAGGATCCATCTCGTATGCATGGATTTAAAAAGGCGAATTTGCCAAAATCCAAATTGGCGGCGCTCGGGTATAGCCTAGATCCGGCTCAATGAATGAATGGCGGATGGCTACGCTTTCGTCGTTTACGGTGACACAGTTCATGAAATTTCAACACTTCGTCCCCGTAAATGCATCAGTACATGAATAAACATTGGTAAGTCTTCGATCAGCAAGTTTCGAATGGCAAATAATTAAAAACACTGGGGATTCCCTGGAACTACTTCTTTCCGACGCCATGTTCCAGCTTCTCCAGGTTAACCTCCCATAGGTGATTTGGTCACCACGTGGCGATCGTGAAAACGAGTTAAAAATTTCAAATAAGCAGTTCATTTTTCAATAAAAAGCATTCTTGCTGCATAAATTTGCTGCTGGGATCCCTCCAGAACAATCATTTGGAACTATCTCACCCCCTTTTATCCTGCTTGCCTGTTTGCAGTGCCATCGCCGGTCCAACACAAAGGGTTACGGCCGACGATGTCAAAGTTCATGTTTTCCGGTCGGTGTCCGATAGCTGAATTTCCACTCTATCTTCGGTTTTTCTTCCAGAGGGCGCCAATTTGTAGGGTTCGCATCTCCTTTAGTTCGTGTCCGGATGCTCCCAGGTCGAATTGATTGGAATCGAGATGGGTTTGCTTAATGACAACTTTTACTGCGTCTAGCTACAAGAGGTTCGTGTGGTGATGGGGAAGCCATGCCACCGAATGAGCGCGAGAGCTGACCGGAAGTTGGCCACATGGCCTTCCGTCTGCCAGCGTGCGGCGCTCGAGGGCACTGGAGGGCGGAAGGTGTTGGGATAATGGGCATTCAGTTGCCATCCCAACATAGTTATTTATCCTCAGATGGCTGAAAACAGCCAAACTACTTTTGCTGTAAAGACACAACGTGGCTAGTGGTAGCAATGCTCATATGTACATATTCTCTGGATGTTATCGTTTTATCTTGGCACGCGACACACTAGCATGTGTCTTGAAAAAAAAAGGTTTTTTTTATTAAATTAGTATACTGCGTTGGTAGGTAAGGAAATTGTTTTAAATCTCCTAACGTCGGCAATTTTTTTGAAGTATTAAATTGCTTCTTTACCCAAGCGGGTAACACGTCCTAGCGGGACGCCCAGGAAGCTGACTGACTATTGAAGAGCCGCTGAGCGGACAGGGTGGTGACAACTCAGTCGGCTACGTGTATTGAGTAAGCAGAGAAAATGCTTTAAGAATAGGACCAAACGCGTTTTTGTTGTTCAATAAACGGCATAGTCACGCTACGTACTATGTTTGTTGTTCAAGAAAAGGTCGAAATTATTTACTATACTTTATTGTTACCAGGAGTGAAGAAAAAGAGGAACAATTAGTTTACCTAAACTGCTCTCTCCGTTTCTTGTGTGATCTACGAAATGAATTTTTAATTTATTTCAATTTCACGTCCACCTTAATTTTTTACCTATTGGTAGGAAATTACTAAACAGATGCAGAACTTGGCAATCATGACCCATATGGTATGATGGCCTTTTTTTTAACATCGGTTTTTGTAAACAAATAGGCATAAATAAAAATCATCTTGCACGAAATCTAAAAAATAAGATCAAGAGATTTAAAGTACTGTTACGAGTTATGACCGACACGTTTTTAACAATTTTTGTTCAACTCGGGCATAAAAAAAAGTCTCTTGTTTAACGGTAATTTATCACCAAAAAACAACATAGGGGCGGTAGGTTTTTTTTTTATGACAAAATTTTAGCAAACTGTCTGGAATTTTTTTTCATTTTGTAATTTTACAAGTCAGTTTGATCTTTGTTAGGGGAAACAAAGATATCAAAATTTCGAACTATTGACAGCCTGCATATTAAACACCGCTTGTTTTCGTTATTTCAGAAAAATCTCGTGAGGCTTATCAGTTTTGCGCCGAAGTTGCCTACAAGTCATAAAAAAAAACATGTTTATGGTTTTCAGACATGCGGGCAAAAACTTTGGAGTAATGGTATATGCAGTCAGTCCTATTAAACATGCGTTACTTTTTTTTAAATCTTAAGCTGTAAGTCTTAAATTTTCTTCATTGAAAAGCTTAAAACAAAGTGTACGCTAGTTTAAATAAAAAGGTAGGCTAGTTTGAAAAAAAAAATGGTTAACTTCTGACAACTTCTGGATAAGCTCGGTTCAGCCCTGATAAACAGGCCTATAAAATTGAATTATTCCGTCACTCATAACTTGATAACTATCCCCCGCCCACTTTTTTCTTCCCTTCTCATATTTTTCTCTACCTCCCCTCCCAGCCCCCACTGCCACATTTTCTTATTTAATTTTAATTTTTTGCTTTTGTTTGTTGACGGTAATTGTCTGTTTTGGGTTGGTGTAAGAATGGGCCCAGAGTGAACGGGAAAAAAAAAGCCTCGGAAAAAAAGCCCCAGAAAAAAAAGCTGAAGGAAAAAAAAGCTGCGGAAAAAACAGCCTCGGAAAAAAAAGCTGATAGAAAAAAAAAGCTCCGGGAAAAAAAAACCGATGGAAAACAAAGCCGCGGAAAAAAAAGCCACGGAAAATAAAGCCGATAGGGGAAAAATTACAACAAATCTGGTGTAAAATCACCTACAAATACTGCCTAAACATAGTTACGTGTGCATTCATCATTCACCAGCTGATTGCTACTCGACCAAAGTTACCTTAATTGCTTTCGGAATCATTTACAGGAAGACTCGACGTCACAAGTCTCCTCCCAAATTCTTTTCTTTTACTGAGGAAGTGGTAGAGAGAAAAAGACATGTTCAGTAAGAGAAAATTCGTGAAATAACGAAGTTTCCACCAAAATTGAAATAGAATTGTAGGGGGAGAAGCATCAGAAATCATATATTTTCTACGTATACCATAACTAGGGAAGGAGGAGTTGGAATATTGAATTTGATCGACTATGGATAATTAAAAGAAAATTCGGGAAAACATTAAGTTTACTCAAAATTCCTTTAACTTTTTTTTGAGAGTTATTCGATATTTCCGTGCATAAACTTTGGTACTCTTTTCCAGAGTGTGTTGTCCCCCAACCCTCCTCCTCCCCTCGCATACCACACACAAAAAAAAGATAAGATGTATATAAAACGAGGAAATAAATTCTCGCATGAGCGAATAAATCGTACATAATAAGTGAAGCTCTTGCCGTTATGTAATTCCTGGTCTTGGTCAGAACAACTTCGATTAGCCTTGCTTAATAGTGCTGATAGTATTTCCAGCTAAGGACATTGCCCATTGTTACGCACACACATATTTAAAGGTAGTATTTTTTTGAAATTTCTTCCAGATTGTTTGTTGCGTTTTTTTCCAGGCTTTTTTTTTCGACGGCTTTTTTTTCCATCACCTTTTTTTCCGAGGCTAGTCTTTCCATCAGCTTTTTTTTCCACCAGTTTTTTTTCCCTAGAATCGGGCCCAGCGCCTAAACCTCACCCTTTTGGCACAATCATTACCCCCCCCCCCCCTCCCATTATGTTGATCACCTATACATTCACGTGTTACAATAAAGTTTATTATTAATGTTATTATTAAAGTACATTGTAATTGCCATGCAATGGCGTAGTGTGGAAATTCGAGTTAGATTGCGTTGATCCCAGCGTGACCTACTGTTGAAATGTTCTCGTAAAAAATAAATAAATTCAAGAAACTTGTCGTCATTTCCGAAGTGCCGCTTTTATTTCTCTCTACTCAAAATAAAATTCAAGAGAGAAAACGTTCTTGCAATGAATTTTTAATAATAAATCACAAACAAACACTGGATTTCTGAGGTTATGTTGATCCGGTTAGGTAAGGTGCCGAACAGCTGTAGCATCAAAATAACGTGCGTTAAGAAAAAAAAAAACGGTAGCAAGTGGTGGTCGCATATGGCACTGGCTCACTGGAGATCACTTCCAAACCACCTTTTACTGATAAAAGTATTAACTAAAGTTTTCCATACGCCCACAATAGGATACTACAATGTTTAGCGCAAGGGTTAGCAGCACTGCCGACTGCCGACTGTCCCTACCATGAAGCGTTTTCTGCCGTTCATTTCTCGGCCGCGACGCCAGCGCTCATGGTGCGTCTAGACTATACTACTACTATTCCAAGCAAGGCCAACTGAGATAGTAGCTGCGCTACACTCAAGGCCGGTCAGCTTTGTTTTAGTTGGCGAAAGACACGCCAGGAACCGTCCAGTACCGTACGGCCGGAGAACCGAAGGGAATTGGTATCTGAACGAACGTATGCGGGAGAAGCCCATAGTAGGCGCTGCATCTCGCTAGGCTTCGTTTGATATTCATCGTCTCTGTTTCATGTGTAACGGGTAGCGAAGTAAAATACGAAATTCAATAATGCATAGGTAGTATCAGGAGGAAATGAAAGCTGCATACTGCGTATGCTTTATTAATTTCCTCCTGGTAGTATACATTAGTAATTGGTGTGTGGAAAGGATAGTAAAAAAGAGTTACTGTTCATTCTGTTTGGCTGGCTTCTTTTAGCCAAACTGGCTAACTTGTCTCATTTTTGGCGCACGGAATTGAAGGAAGGATTCTTTCCAGCAGAGAAAGCCCGAAGTTCGTTCTAAAAGTGTGAGAAGTTAGCCTAAGTAGGCAGCTGATGTAATGGGAAAAAGCGGGTTTGACTAGTAAGTTTTTCCAAAAATACAACTAGAAAGAAAGGGGAAAAAATGCATTCAGAGTGTGCAAGCATTATAACAAAAATAATCTTGCTTTTGTCTTCAGACTATCCGCGTCTCCACTCCCTTTCATTACCTTTTTTCTCCATTCTGGAAACTTGCCAGATACAATTAAACAGTTTTGTATCGTGATAGCCTGTGGTGTTAGTAAACAACGGTAAATATAGTCTTCGTATTCGAATCAAAATTCCATAGGATACAAAAAATAATAATAATAATTAGAATAAATAGGAAAATTAGAACTTTGTGCTTCTTGTGTTGAGAAAAAACTAGATATCGTGACTTAAAACCGTAGGCGTCGATTTTTTTTTTTTTGGGGGGGGGGAGGGAAAACCGGCTCCTCCCACGCTTTCAAGTTTTATTTATTATTATTCTCTGCATCTTGAAAGTGATTTAAACTCATTGAATTATGCTTTCCACTAACAATTTTCGCGAATATTTGAAAGCTGAAGTTAGTATATTTTCGTGTGATGCTATCAGAGGCGGATTTGCACTTTTTCCACCTAGGAGCTTCCACCGGTGCCGATAGTTTCTGTTTTCCTTTTTCTTTATTTTCGATAAAATGGGACCATTCCTATTTACTATTTATAATTATAGGGATATAATTTTGGGATTGGGTGGGTGCGGGTGAGCAACACTTCGGAACAACACAAACAGAAAACTACGGAATAACGATATCTTTAATAAGCAAGCAATGCCAGGTATCGGTTTAGAATTTAAAGATAAAAATTATTTGAGACTAAGTTCAAACTTTTCTTTTCTTGGAGGGAAAGGGGAGGCGGGGGGGGGGGGGGGAGGATGTGTATCTGTTATGTCGCCCTTGGTTAATTTTGTGTAGTTTTAATGATTTTATTATGTTTTTATAGTACTTTGCGTAAATTAAGATGGTATCGTTTCTTATTCTCACGTTTGAAGGTACTTTACCACGTTACTTTCTTAAATTACTGAAAATTTCATTCTGTGTAACAGCATTTTGTAGCACTGTCGGGGAAGGTTGTCACTGAACTAGAGCGAATTAAAATCATGAAATATTTTAAGATAAGCAAATGCATTTTAAGAAATCCTTAAATTAGTATTTTAGCTATTATTTAAACCAAGAATTTATCTTGTTTAAACGTAACAAACATAAATTTTTTGCTAAATCTATTATTTTAGACATTCCCCAACAATGCTTACCTGCTGGGTATAAGCATGCAGTTTAATGTATTATTTTAGATTAATGCAAACGTTCTGCCCAAAATGGAATACGGCTATCGGTCTCTTTCTTTTTTTTATATATACTTCCCCCACCCCGCCTTCATAGAGTTCGCTTGTCCGGCTTGGATAACTCCCATTGGCCTGCAGGTCGTACGGTACTCAACGGCTCCTGGTGGCATTTTGATTAACCTACGCATAGCAACGCAATCGACTTCTACAGGAGAGGGCTTCTCCTGCATACAATTCGTTCAGATACCAATTCCCTTCGGTTCTCAGGCCGTACGGTACTGAACGGCTCCTGGCGTGTCTCTCGCTAACTAAAACAAAGCTGACGGGCCTAGAGAGTAGCGCAGCTACTATCTCAGTTGGCCTTGATTCCAAGGCCTTTGTCTTTACCTTCTTTGTTTAAATAATTAAAGCAGGGGCGTGTCGCTTGTAGCTTTACGAGTCCCTACAGATCTGTTCAAGATGGCGGCCAGAAGTAGACAAGAGTCGCGATGCGTTTCTCTATCCAATGCTACGTAGTACTACGATTTTCCTGCTGAAACTTCATTTTCATCGCTGCAAAAACTGACAATCTGCATTTGTGTTCTATTGTGGTGTTCCATTTTTTATTTGTTCAAAATGATCATGTTTTTTGCCAAATAAAATCTTTATTATGTGTCAGTACTAATAAATAACTTACTACTTAAAAATGAGATTACCGTAATACATGTTTTTAAAAGTGTATCTAAGGAGGCATCAAAAGGCAAAAAGTTAAATATGTCAGGCATACATTGATAACAAAAATTTTTTTGCTGCTATTTGTAAATTTGTTGGAATCATTGTGATGCCAAAACAATCCAACTGCTTTAGTTAATTTTTTATGCTATGTTTAAACAATAAATGGCAAAAATATTTCCATCCGAGGTCACACTTGCCCAACATCACACCAGTTGTCAAACTGTTTACCTTTGAGCTGGTGTCATTTTAAAATCAAGTGGGTATAATTTTTTTAATATAGTCCCCCGAATAAAAAATTAAAACTGTCTACAATAAAGGCTGACCTTGTGAGAATGCACGATGCATTAATCTGGGAACTACTGCCCTGAATAGATAGATATATTAGTGTATCTGGTATTCTGACAAGACCATTTTTTTTTTTGTCCTGGTTTGTATATGCGTGACCTAGGCTGTAGGTCATCATTGAGAAAGGTTGAACAGCCTCCGAATTCGGCTGGAGCCCGTAGGCTGTTGGTTTGCCGCGCTCCCAGCCGAAGCCATGGCGCCAGTAAGCCCGTAGGCAGGGTGTGCTCTGGAAACGCAGTGGTTACTGACGAGACACCGTGCTGCAGCCTACTTTTTTTCTTGCGCATCCTAAATGCTGCTTCTCATCCCCCCCTTTTTTTTAAAGCCTAAATTTCAGTAACCTTTGGCCATGAATTTGGTTTAGGAAAGGCCAAAAATTGAAAAGGAGGGGGGGGGCTCTAGGCCCTCGGAAACCAGCAAAATAACACATTCATCAGTTTTGATGCCTTTGAAATACTAACCATAAAGTTTCAACGTTTTTTGGGTTATAGTAAACGCTTTAATAACTGCACTACTGCTTTTTTGAGACCTTTTTCGACCTGTGTGTTTCTGAACCTATAATAGTAAAATTTTATTTAGCATCTTTTAATCCACGGGATTTTTTTTATTAAGAAAATAATGAAGAAAGAACAAAGTAAAATTTTATTTCCCATCCGTTGCCAAAAAGGTTTTTAATTCAAAAAGTAAAGAAACAAGCTATATATTATAGAAGGTTGTGTTTAGGATTTTTAGCATAAAGATATTTTTTTAATTCAACAAGTAATGAAACGCTATAGATTGAAGTAAAGTTGTGTTTAGCATAAAGTATTTTTTCAGAAGTAATGAAGTTTCGCTGTAGATTAAAGACATTTTATTTAGCTCTTTTTTAGCGTACAGGTTTTCTTTTTATTACAAAAGCAATAAAGAACAAGCTAGTGTATTAAAGTAAATATTTTTTCCATGTTAATTATTGCCATTTAACTTAATAATGGTCACTTGCTCTCTTAAACGGCTCAGAAGCAAAAAAAAATTGTCCTTTTTTGATGTGCCATTTTCTACGGCAATTTTCTTCACTCCCACCAGTTTTTACGTAGTAAATTTGGCTTTGCCATAATGGGTAGTTCGCATGAAATATTCAGCTGCAGGAAATAAAAATTAAGCCTCAAAATATCAGAATTGGCACCCTAGCAATAGCATGGAAAAGAAGCGAGCCATTTCATTGTTGTCGCCCTTTTGATTGTGGCGCCATCTGGGGGCGCGAGAAAACGCGGGGACCGGCGGTCGCTAGGAGCTTCACACTCTGGTATAAGAATATATATATCTAACTCTATGAATTAAAGTGGAGCCACTGCCTACTCTACAGTAGCAACGTGAGGAATGAACAGACGTTTTTGAATTAGTTTTTAAGATCACCGACGTCAACGCGTACGGATGAAGCACAAACGCGCAAAACCGTACAAATGCGAAGTAGTTAGCAAAGTGCTAACAAGGCTATCAGGTTTACGAATGCATCTCCGTACGCACACAGGAGAAAAGCCGTTCAAATGCCACGTTTGTGAAAAAGATTTTGCTACTAGACCTAGTTTGCTGTACCATGTTCTCGATCATTCTGACGATCTACCTCATCAATGTCCAGAATGTTCTCGGAAATTTAGAGCTCCTTCCGGATTGAAAATTCACATTCGCACACACACTGGTGAAAAACCATTCAAATGTGAGGGATGCGGTGCTACATTCGTCGACAAAAGCTCGTTACGAAGTCACAGTTTCACGCACTCTGGAAGGAAGCTGCATAAATGTGAATTGTGTGGTAAATTGTTTTACCAGTCAGGAGGTTTACGAGTACACCTGAGAAGGCATCACGAAGTAAAGCCGTATAAGTGTGAAATTTGTATCGCCACATTTAAAAATATCCGCGAATTACGTATGCATTTGATAGATACACATGGAGAGACGCAGCACAAATGTGACATATGCGAAGCAGTGTTTTTGCGTTTGAATCAATTACGTAGGCATGCAATGAAACACACCAAAATAATTAAGAGATTTAAGTGCAATTTGTGTGAAACTGTATATACAACTAATCGCAGTTTACGAAGACACGTGGCAATGCATCCCAAACAGATACGATACGAATGTGAAACATGTGGCACATTTTGCTTCACACGAAAATTGTATTTGACACATATCCGTACCCATAATTCTAATGTAGAAAAACCGTATAAATGCACAGAATGTAATATTTCCTTTATGCGAATGAAAACGTTATATGAGCACATGAACATTCACACGGGAAACAAGCCTTACGAATGTGAAATATGCAAAAATGCATTTCCACATGAACTGGGATTACAGATCCACTTGCGTACACATGCGTAAGTTGGTGTCTACTTTGCCTTGTACACTGTTACATGTTCATTTGACCAGTATTTTTGTACGGGGTTTGGTTATGGGTATTGCTTCGTTTTTTTTCTTATTTTTAATTTTGTTTTTATATTTATTTTTTTTACCATAATTAATCTTGGTATTGGAGTTATATTTTAAACAAATAAAAACACTATAACATTTATCATCCTGTAATTATTATTGACCATTCCTTGTTGGAATGGTTAAAATAGAAAAAGTCTACTGCTTTTGTAAATTGCGACTAGCTATGGCGGTACTTTTTGCTTGTCATAGTCACACAAACATTTTAAATGTCTTTTCTAGCAATGTCACTTCCAGATGGTGTTGTACCAGTCCACCACACCCTATGCTCCTTAGCCGTGGAATGCTTTGTGGGATTATCACTAAGATGGAGAGAAATACTCCCAGGGCTTTGATTTATTGGTTCTTTTAATCTCATTGTTTATCATGTGCGGAATCGTCACTTGTGAGCTCCACAATGGCCGCCCTCAATTTCATGTCAATATGTTAACCCTATCTAGATAACCCTTTAATTACCTAATAGGCTGAGCCATTCACTGTATAGAGTATTTATTGGTTCACATGACTTCCTGTTGGGGGTTCAAGGTGGTTTTATAATCACCTATCACCCGGATTTGGCCATCCAGTTTGTGAACTATGACTATGGGCGTAGACCACTGAGAGGTTTCCACAGGCTCTAGAATTCCAAGGCCAACCAATCTACGAATTTCTTGGTTAACCTTTTCTTTGAGTGCTAACAGAACTGGTCTTACACGACAGTACACTGGCTTTGCATCAGGTGTAACATGTATGTATTGTGCTAGTCTACAGTATGCAACTAAGCTAATCACAAACAGTAAAATAACATTAATTATGCAAATTAGCTTTAATTAGCATACGCTAATTGGGGGGGGGGGGCATTAACCTAATCAATGGACTGCTTAATTAGTCATACAGCCATAAAGCACTGTCAGTATTTTACGTATTATAGTAGGATAGGCTTTAGCCTGATTCTGGACGTTGCTATCCAGGTGAGCTGGTGTCGTAGTTCTTTGACTGATCACCAGAGGGAGGCAGCACTAGGACAAAATCTAACCCATTTCAGTTCCAAATTCCATCACAGGATGGCAGTAAACTAAGGCCAAATCCTTCAGTTAGTTCTCAAGGTTCCCACTTGAGGGCAGTAATAAACAGACATTATTCTTTCATCTGGCTAGTATATAAACTGAGAACCCATTGTCTGGGGGGTTGTTCTCCTGGCTGTTCTCTGGAAGTAATACTGCTTACTGTGCTCTCTGGCTGAATTTGGTTGTTCCTTGGATTGAATGAAGGACTTGCTTACTTTGTGAGGACTTTGAATTTCACTTGGGAGTGAAGTTATTTGACTGAAGAGGCTGGACCAATATTTCTGGACTTGAGTTAAGCACAATATCTTAGTTGCATACTGTAGGCTACTGTGGTATTTAATATATGGTTCAGCACTATTAGCAAATATAATTACTTGTGATTAATTATTATTGCTGTTATAATTATGTGACTACTGTTCTAGTTACTGGTTGAAGGAATTGTTCATTGGTTAAGAAGTTTTGGTTGTAGCTTAGGCTACTGTTTGTTCTAAATAATACTTGCTTAGATACTGATTGTTAGAGCTAGTCTAATTTCAGGCCTAGCTTAGGCTTTGTGAGTAAAACTTGATTAACGAATCCACAAGTCTTTGTTTCACTTAGATATTAGGTTTCAGAGTTATCAACCCCAAGGATAACTTTGTTACACTGGTGTCAGAGTGGGATAAAGAACTTTTGGATTATTCTTGGGGTTAATTTTAGTTGGGATTAATCGATTGTTGGGAGATTTTTTTTCTCTCTCCTCTCTTGTGCTGCTAGATAAGGAGGAAATTTTCTTCCCCGGTATTAGTCGGATTGTTAACTAAATTTTGGCCGGTGTAGTGTGTTTTGGTTAAAAAAAAAAGGGAAGAGCCAGGATTCTGATAGGGGTTTGGTGTTCATCGCTGCTGACCATTCCATTATAGCCTATTAGTATTTTTAGTGTTATATTTTGGTGTGGGTATTTTGTATTGAGTTATTATGCCTCGTGTACCACACGGGTTCAGCAGTGTCGTACAAGGGTCGGCCTATATGGCGCCGGATATTGGACAGCACCGGTAAGACGGTGAGACAGCCTAACGTGCCGGTGTGCACCGGTGGTTCCAGCCAAGACGGATGGGTACAGCTCTTCGGCGTCTCGGGATTTGGGGTCAGGTAATGACTCTGGTGTTGATGGAATCGAGCCAATGGAAGTGGAGCAGAGCTCGGAGGAGGTGCCTCTAGTGGACGCACCACCTATTAGGTCGTCGGCTGAGGTTGTGGGGCTGCTATGTTCTCAGATGGCCGAGGACAAAGAGCATAGGGAGCGGCTCATGGCATTGCTGGAAAAGAATGCAGGTCTGAGGGAGGCTCACTACTCTTCTCGCGATGAGTTGCGGGCAGCAATTGGCGCCATTGTGCGTTTCGCAGATAAGCCGGGGGAAGATGTGTTTTCATTCCTGCTTATGGTGGAAAACTTGAGGAAAAGGGACTCGGAAATCACGGATTCTATGTTGATATCAGCTGCTACCACTAGGTTGGAAGGTGGGGCAGCGAAATTTGTGGCTAATCCCCCGATTTTATCTGAAGCTGTAATTTTTGACGAGTTTCAGGATGAACTCATCCAGAGGTGGTGCTGATGAGAGTGTTTTACGGGCTGAATTTTTTAGGGCGATAAAAGGGGCTGAGGAGACGGTGGAGCAATTTGCCGATAGATTGGAGTTGTCGGCGTATTGGTGTTGTTGGCGTATTAATGTGCATGGAGACTCGGCAGTCATGAAACAAATGAAAATTTTATCTAAGGATGAGAGTTTGTGGGTGGCATTTTTGCAGGGCGTGCTGCGTGAAATTGAATCTTATTTGTCAGTAGTGGAGCCTAAATCCTTCCAGGAAATGGTTGCGAAGGCCATCTGCAGACAGGCAATTCTGACAGCATGTGAAAATTTGCGTCGAGTGCGACTGCAGGGCCAGAATGGGGGGGTTCCTTGCTCTCTTCCATGGCCTGGTTTGACCCGCCTCCGGTTAATTCGGTACATAATCGGTTTGAACAGGCTAAGGTAGCGGTGACGGAGGTGCACAGGAAGGAGTTAGGGCGTGCTTCCACTGAAAAAATTGGGGCACCTTAGGGCTTCATGTTTCAAACGGAAACAGAACTTTCTGAGGAATGGGAGACAGTGGCCGCCTCGACCGGGCAACTGGCGTCAGAATTCCAGGGGAAGCTCTAGGGGTGGTTTTGGTTCTGGTAATGACGTGCGCCAGAAAGGATATAACGGCAGCAACCAATATTACAAAGGTAGAGGCAAGGACGGTAATAACAATTATGGCAATAACCATCAGTATACACGCAATAATTACCAGGATACTAACGGTTTCCATCAGAGGGAAGGGCAGGGTCAGGCTGGTGAGTGCACTTCAGGGTTCGGTGGTAACGGCTAGCTCTCAGGCTGTTGTGGAATCTGTTGAGAGTGACAAACAAAATTTGGTTTCAGTGCCAGTTTCAGGGGTTACGGTCGATGACAAACAAAGTAAAGATTCTGGGGTTGAGCCTATGGAGGTGTGCGGTCTGGAGGAGCGTGTTGGGTTTCCTAGCATTATGGATTGTAGGGAGTTTCCTTTATTGCTGGTGATAAATACAGGATGAAGGCTAGCCATGTCTGTGATGAAGCAAAGGCAGCTGATATTTTTACTGAGTCGTGCGATAGGCTAGTGTGGCAGAGGGAACAGGTGGCTTTGCCGGATGCAACTGTAGGTTTAACAGGTTTAGTTGCCTATTTTGGTCACCCGCCTCATCATTTTGTGGCAAATGTTTTTTGCTTAATACTGAGTTGAATAGGCTATTTGCGCTGCTGTTGGAAAAGGTGAATTCCGATTTTAATATTTGTTGCAATTCAGCCGAGGTGGTGTGCTATTCTGATGGGGCTGACATGACGCCTTACACTTCCCAGTTAAATGTTTTGCAGCTGGGATTTCCCTTGGTGTCGCTCCTGTTTGGAAAACCTAGGCAATTTACCTTACAGTGTTTGACTACGAGATACAGTAGTGATACTGTCGTGGTCTGCCCTGGTATGGCGGTTTGTTACCCGGAATGCTCATTTTTGGATTGGGCAGTGCGTTTCCCTGCTGAACGTACGGGGGGTTCTCTATTGTGTTCACGTTCTGGAATTGTATACCAGCTCCCATGCTGAACCACTTGGTCTGGTTGCAGGTGGCGAGGAGCGCAGTGATACGGTGGATGATATAGGGGCTTGTAAGTTGGATGCTGCCACAGGAATTGGAGGGACTGGTCAGAGTGTGTGCCCGGTAGCAGATGTGGGGACTAGCAGTGTTGACTACGCTAGGCCTTACTTGATGATGAATGTGGAAGGCATACCGGTGGCGACACTTATTGACACTGGGAGTGGGGTTACTCTGGTTATTAGGACTATTGCTACTTCCTTGCTGGCAGATGGCAATAATCAGTGTAGCCTACGTGAATTGGAAAACCCAGTCAATTTGATCGGCGTGGGCCAAAAGAAGGTACTGGCAAACCATAGTTTAATGGCTGAAATTTCTAAGTGTGGATTCTCAACACGGCAGGAGTTGATTGTGGTTGACGACGGAATGTTTGGGGATGCAGAGGTCTTGATAGGTTTTGATTTTTTAAAGAGCCAGGCAGAGAAGGTTGTGTTACACTGTTCAGAAAATATACTGGCTATAGGCCACCTGAAACTTCAGCTGAGTCCTTCGGCATACGCCGCTAAGGAGCTTTATTTTTGCAATAGCGAGATTGTTAATTTCTTTATTGCCAAAACATCTTAACCTGGTAATTTTAGCATTACATTTCTTGAATGTGATGTTCCCCTGGAGGTTTCTTCCGGTTTGTAGACGCCTGCTTGCATGTCCCAACGCGCATGCGCGGCGCGCTCCTCCCTTATAAAAGCAACAACTCGCCCGCTATCTGCATTCATTTTCCTCCAGAGGTGTCTCCACGCCACCTCGCTCCCCGGTTCCCCGAATGTCGTTTGGAAAATTGGATTCTTCCCGAAGATGGACGACGCAGAAGCCCGCACTTCGCCCGCCGCCCGTCCTCGTGCTCTTACTCGCTTCGATCTTGGCTGTCGTTGGGCATCCGCCCTCGATCTCGCCGCGCCTTCCCGCACAACATCCGCCGATGCCATGCCTGCCTTCGCATCGCCTGACTCTCTGCTTCTCCCGAGCCAGCGCTCGCCGCTCTTCGCCCCACTGGATCTGTCGTCGCTTTGACAAGACGTTCAAGCCGCCAAGGACTCCTACCGGACCGCCAAGCGCAACCTCCGCCGGGCGACTCTCGCCAACTCTCCGGAACGACACTCGCCGCTCGACCTGTCGTCCACGTCCTCACGGATTGACCACAGCGTCAGCCGCAGTGTCGTACGGGAAATCGTTCAAGACACTGTCCGTCACCTGCAGACCAACCTGATGCCGCCTCCCTCCTGCACGTCATCGGTACGAAGGGCCCGCACTCAAGACTGGATCGCATCCACCTCTAGCCGTGAAGGGCACGAGCGTGCCGCTTCCCCTCCGCCAGCATCCAAGCGTAAGCCGGACGACACACTGTCGCCGCGCCACCCGCAGTCGCCCGCCCCCACTGCCGAGAAGTGCATCAGATTCCCGGACGACACTCCAGACAAAACCACCCTGTCGCTCGCAGCTCTTTTAAAGACTGTCGAGCAGACGGTCCCGGATTGTTTCCTGTTCAAGCCCTCGAAGGTACCGGACGCTCCCGTCATCAACCGTGGCCTAACGACAGGCCTTGGGTTCGCATCCAGGGACAAGGACACCAAGCCCCGCTGCCTCCTAGGTCAGTCGACGACACTCCTAACATGTCTACTTCGCAACGAAGGCTCCATTCTAGGCAAAGGCGAACCCCTCCTCCTCGACACGGAACCGCCGATGCCACGCCCCGGCCGTGAAAACGGCTTCTTCAGGCCCTTAGGAGACGGCGCCACAAACCCTCCCAACTTCGAAACCTACCTGGAATGCGAATTCATTTGCAGCGAAGTCAAGATGGACTTCGGCACCTCGATGACTATGCCCAAGAAAGCCGAAATTCCAACCTTCGTTCTGTTTGAGAACGACAGATGCCTGCGGCTGAGCCTCCGGGCGGCCTCCCAAGCTGACGTCTTACACACGGCCATTAACGCCTTATGTGAGAAGCTGTCGTCCGACAATCCCCCGGAAGAGCCCAAGAACTTGCCGTCCCTGATTTCCCAACTTTTCCAGAAGGCCAACTTCGCCACTTATCACGCCATGAACTGGGCGACAAGAGCACTGTTCAACAACACTCTCCTCCTTCGCGACACGGCCCTTTCGTCTGCAAACAACTTGAACTTCTCCACCCGACACCGCCTGAGAAATCAACCAATTCACGAATCCGAAACTCTTTTCCGGGGCCAGATCCCGACTCTAGCCCCTCACCTGGATGTCTCGAAGAAACCAAGGCCATACAAGCAATCTACGCCTTCGAACCGGCCTTGGAACAAACAAGCCATCCCCCGTCCCGGCGACGACTGGCATACAACCACGGCATCATCCTCCAGCCGCCCGGACGACACTGCCGCCCCTCCGCGACGTAACCAACAGCCCTTTCGTTCCGACGCTCCTCGCTCCCGCCCCGGCCAATGCTCTCAGCAGAAGCGCGCCGCCATCCCCGACCGAAGGAGCCGATTCTCATCCCCCGAGGGTAGAAGATTTCAACGGAAAAATCAACAATGACGCCCCACCCTTCGCTGGCCTCCCGGTCGGGGCCAGATTACGCCATTTCCTCCCGTCCTGGCAAAAATTAACCACCAACCTGGAAATTCTATCAATCATCAGACACGGTTTTCGTCCGATCTTCCTGCATCAACCGCCACTGTTGCCATCTTCCCCGTGGGACTTCTCGCCCCAAACGACAGCTCCCCTGTCGCACGAGGTTTCGGAGTTGCTACGGAAGGATGCGATACGACAACTCTTCGACCCAGGTCCAGGGTTCTACAGCTCGATCTTCACCCAGCCAAAGAAATCAGGAGGCTTACGCCTAATTTTCAACATGAAACCCCTCAACAAATTTATTCAAAACGAACACTTCAAAATGGACACCCTGGACTCCATTCGCCAATCATTTCAGCAAGGGAACTGGACGATCACCATCGATCTGGAAGACGCTTACCTCCACGTCCCCCTTCATCCAGCAATCACCCACTACTTTCATTTCATCTACAACCAGGAAGTTTTCGAATTCCGCTGCCTCCCCTTCGGCCTAAATGCGGCCCCAAGGATCTTCACCCTAGTATTGAAACCAATCCTGGCGAACCTTCACCAGCACCAAATACAAGCCAATGCCTATCTCGACGACTGGGCCCTCAACGACCCGGACCCGTCTCAACTGGAACGCAACAAGGACAAAACCATCAATCTGCTGCACAGCCTAGGATTTGGCGTAAACCTACAAAAATCACGACTCCTTCCGGAACAAGTCTTCACGTTCCTCGGAGCTTCATTCGACCTTCGTTCAGCATCAATCTCCCCGTCTCCGGAACGCATAGAGGATCTCCTGCACCACATCCGGCGTTTTCGCAGCCAACCAAGCTTCTCCGCCAGGGAGTTAAACTCCCTCATCGGGAAAATGGACGCAATGGCCAACCTGGTCCCCTACGGACGATGGATGGTAAGACCATTCAATCACTACCGGATAGACAACCACTCAATCAACCAGGACAACCCGGACATTCAGATCACGCTCAACGTTGATTTCCCCTTCGAATCCCTCCTCTGGTGGTCCGACGCCATAAACCTGTCGAAGTCCGTTTCTCTGCAAGAACCGCCACCCGACCACCGAATCTTCACGGATGCATCAAGCACTGGCTGGGGAGCACACGTAAACAACCAGGAAATCTCCGGCTTATGGCCTGCCACCCTCAAAGACCACATCAATGGACTGGAACTACGGGCAATCCTCCTGGCACTACAGCACTTCATTCCACTCATCAAAGACAAGGTCATACAGATCCAGGCCGACAACACAACAGCCCTGGCCTACATCAGGAAGGAAGGTGGAACGAAATCAAGATCTCTCCACAACCTAATGACGCAAATTTTCAACCTGTGCATCCCACACAACATCACCCTTCTGCCGCTCCACATACCAGGCAACAGGAATGTGATTGCAGACTCTCTGTCCCACCAGAAACCACCAGCAGGGGAATGGTGTCTCAAGAAATCCATCTGCGAATCTCTCTTCACCATCTGGGACAGACCAATGTTGGACCTGTTCGCCACGAGACACAATGCTAGACTTCCCCACTACGTCAGCCCGATCCCGGACGACTCAGCAGTGGCAGTGGACGCCCTCACATTCCCATGGCACAACCTGTTCGCCTACCTATTTCCACCTTTCAAACTCCTTCCACAAGTACTTCGGAAAGCAGAAGAAAGCCAGAGTCTGTTCATCCTAATAGCCCCCCTCTGGCCATCAGCAGCTTGGTTCCCACTCCTCCTATACCTAGTAGTCGACACTCCAAGAAGTCTTCCTCTTCTACCAGATCTTCTGTCACAACAGAAAGGAACAAAACTGCACCCGAACCTTCCACTCCTAAACTTACACGGGTGGCTACTATCATCAAACTCCTCAAAAAGGCTGGCATTCATCAAGAGGAGGCTGAACACATTGCATCAAAAGCAACCAGGAAATCGACAAACCGCATGTACGACAGCCACTGGACCAAATGGATTCGTTGGTTTATCGCAAAACGCACAAATCCACTCAACCCCTCTCTTCCCGAGCTCCTAAGCTTCTTCGGCGACCTATTCAAAATCGACAAACTCAAAAGCTCCACCATCCTCGTCTATCGGTCAGCATTAAACTCCGTCTTCAAAGCCGCTGGTCACACCGCCCTACTTGAAGACTATCGAATTTCTGCTTTACTCCGCTCATACGAAAACGACCGACCCGCTACAAGACGCTCCGTTACCGACTGGGACCTTTCCATTGTATTAAAATCACTAATGGAGAACCCCTATGAACCCATGCAAGATAGTTCACTCCACCTCATGACCCACAAGACTGTCTTCCTCGTAACACTTGCAGCAAGTCTAAGATGCTCCGAGATCCAAGCCCTTTCAACAGACCCGGCATACTGCATCTTCGGCCCAAACTTCTCATCAGTCACACTCTTCCCAAGAGCATCCTTCAGAGCAAAAACTCAAAAACCATCTGAACCTTCGAAACCCATAACATTTCCTGCCCTCTCAAGCCTCACCGGAAATGAACCCGAACACCTCTTCTGCCCGGTCAGAGCTCTCCGCTTCTACCTTGCCCGCACTCAACACGAAGACATACGGAGAGGCAGGAACCAACTCTTCCTTCCAGTAGACCTCCAAACTGGTGAAACAACTGCCGCCACGGTGTCACGCTGGATCAGGAAAACAATCGAAGCAGCTTACGACAAACCCGAACTGCGTAAGAGCATGAGGATAGCGGCGCACGAAGTAAGAGCAGTCTCCACATCCTGGGCCCACCACAATGCCACACCAATCGAAGAGATCCTAGCAGCAGCATCATGGCGCCACCAATCAACCTTCACGTCCCACTACCTAAGGGATATGACGAAAGAGAATCCGGACTACACCGACTGGGACCGATCGTCGCAGCCAGAACGATAGTCAAGCCCCCTTAAGCAATCAGAACGAAGCAGAAGCAAGATCCATGTGGGAAGCAAGATCCATCCACCTAGAAGCAAGACCCTCAAAAAACGGCCCTTTTCAGGGCCACCAATTCCCACGAAAGAGACCAAATTCCTGCTAGCCAATTGTTCTGAATAAAGTGCGAATTTTTCTCTTGCAGATAAAGAATTCATGGGGGAAAGCCTGCTTGCATCCCGGGGCGCTCGTACAGACGGTGCCCGCCACCAAATTTGACGAGGTCAACTGGTAATGCTAAAATTACCAGGTTAAGATGTTTTGGCAATAAAGAAAGAACATTTTGCCGGCCCCCAGCCTGGCTGGCTAAAAATGGTTTCTTTTTGCCTAAAACATACTTAACCTTAACTCCCGCCCTGCCTCCCCTCTCGAGTCACCGTCTGACACATTGAGAGTAAAATGAATGCCGATAGCGGGCGAGCTGTCGCTTTTATAAGGGAGGAGCGCGCCGCGCATGCGCGTTGGGACATACAAGCAGGCGTCTACAAACCGGAAGAAACCTCCAGGGGAACATCACATTCGAGGAATGTAATGCTAAAATTACCAGGTTATGTATGTTTTAGGCAAAAAGAAACCATTTTTAGCCGGCCAGGCTGGGGGCCGGCAAAATGTTCTTTTTCTGATTACCGTCCAGAGTATGTGCGTTTGGCAACTTTGGACATTGACAACCAATCTTCAGTGAATGATAAGGACAGACAGGGTCCGCGTGCGGCGGAGCCATGGGTTGTGGAGGCATAGGAAGATGTCACTTTGGTCGAGGCATTCGTGCAAACTACACCTTTGGGTCATATACCATTACAGGCTGTTAATAACTCGTGTTACACAGTGATGTTATCTAAAGGCTGTGTGTTGGGTTGCTATACAACGGCAGTGGCGGACGACGAGCCTATAGCTTCTTATGCTATGTATATTAGGCCTATTCAGCAGCTAGAGGCTGAGTGGTCAGAGTTGGAGCCGCAATTTATTTTTAAGGAACTCGGCGAGTATGAAAAAGCATTATTTTTGGGAGTACTGAAGAAGCACCAGAATGCCTTTAGCAGGCTTGAGTATGACTTGGGGTTGTATCGTGACTTTGAGGCTGATTTGGATGTTGGTAATTCGGACCCAATTAAGAGAAGGATTTGTAGAGTGCCTTATGCGCAGAGGGAAATTATGGAGGAAAAGATTTGCGAATTGCTAAAAATTGGTGTTTTAGAGCATAGCACCAGCCCATGGGATACTCCAGCCTTATTGGGCTGGAGAAAGCAAAATAAATATCGTCTGGTCATAGATCTCCGTAATGTGAACTCGGTCACGACTGGGTGCAGCATTCCCTTGCCTGTTTTGGGAGATGTACTGGTTAAGTTGGGGGCTGTACCATTTTCATCCATTTGGATTTTAGATTGGGATTTCACCAGATTCCTCTGTCAGAGAGAGCTAGGGAGATATGCTCATTCAGCTCTGGCAGATATCACGTGCAGTACCGGGTTCTGCCGATGGGACTGAAGGTGGCGCCCAGTGTTTTTCAACACTGTGCCAATCAGATTTTTGCGCCAGTACTCGACATCTTCGTTCACCTATATTAGGATGATGTACTTCTGACGTCACGTGACATACAATCCCATTTGCAGCATGTAGACATAGCACTGGGTCTCGTCGCAAACAGCGGCATGAAGTTGAGCCCTTCTAAGTGTGCGTTTGGGTTGTGAAAGGTCAAATTTTTAGGGTTTATAATTACCAAGGAAGGGGTGAGCCCTGATACTGACAAATTGGACGCTATCAAAAATTATCCCAGGCCTAGGAATGCCAAGCAGATGTGCAGCATGTGCGTTTCTTTAGTTCCCTCTGCGGTGGTTTGACTAAACTCGCTCGCAAAAACTGCAAATATGTTTGGGATGAGGCAGCAGAATCGTCATTTCAAAAGCTTAAGGGTGCATTGATGGAGGCTTCTACCTTGCGACACCCGGATTTTTCTAAACCCTTTATTTGCGAGTCTGATGGAAGCCAGACGGGTGCCGGCGGAGCACTCTTTCAAGTACATGACGGCGCAGAATACGTGTTAGGCTACACATCTAGAGCCTTTTCAGTTGCAGAATCTAAAACAACTACAGTAAAGTTCGTTTATAACGAATTTCAAGGGGGTTAGTATTTTACTTCGTTATAACAAAATTCGTTAAAAACGTATAACGAATTTCCGAAATTTTCAAAAAAAATTCGTAATAGAAGAAAATAGGCCTAAGACTTAACCTTTTAAGCAGTATGAACGTATATATACGTCCAAATAAAATCATCCCAAACGCAGTAACGACGTTATAAGAGTCGAAGCTTTGAAGGGAAACTGCGAGTCAAAAGCTGATATTCACTAACTGACATGTTGTGCATCGATTTATGCGAAAGAAAACGTTGTACCAATGTCTATAATTTTATAAAAAACATTTTAGTTGAGTGTAGACTCACTAAAAATTGCAAAAATGTTGTTCTCATTCTTTTTTTCCTAAGTTAGAAAGCAGAAAATTGGTTATTTTTGATCAGCGGTAGCGGCCGAACAATTTGACTGGGCGCCGCCATCTTGGATTCGTAGGAAGGCTGGAATTACCTCTATCCAGGCCTGTCAACATACTTTCTCGATGGCCACTTGGCATTAGCGAATCAGACGTATTGTAGTAGGCCGCTTCTGGCTCTTTCAAGCTATCTTTCCAAAGCAATTGAAGATCGCGTTCCCTCATTGGCCGGTTGGCACCACGTGACCGATTTGGCGGGCTCTCATTGGCTGATGCACGATTTCAACATGGGTGCCGCCGCTCGCTTCAGATTTCATGTGAGCGGGTGTGTTTTAGTTTGTCGTTGCAAATCACAAGAAAGATGATGTTTCACAGCATTAAAAAATTAAATCAGCAGCCACGATGCACAACTGAAATGGAAAAGGAGCCTATAAATCTTCACACTATCGCTTATCAGGTGGGAACAACGATTTTTAGCCTAACAAACGCCGACTTTCGGATGCGTTTTGTCAACACGGAGATTTCAAGTTCAACTTGAGCCTAGTTTATGACCTCCCGTATTTAAAAAAAAAATGGTTCTCCGAAATAAGTAAGCCATTTATTTGATTTTTTCTGTGCACCGTAATGAATATCTGTTTCGTGCATGTGCACAAAACCATTCTGATTCTGGGAAAAAAGGGATTTCGTTATAAAAGAATTAAAATTCCTAATTTGATCTACAATTTTGTTCGTTGTACGTTATTTTCGTTATAAGCGAATCCAAAATGCATTGACAGAGTAGACGTCCAACCAATATTGTGATTTTACTTCGTTACAAGTCAAATTCGTTAAAAACGGCTTCGTTGTAAATGAACTTTACTGTACTACTCAGCGTCAAATTCTAGCTGCAATTCATGCTATTGAGTATTTTCGGTTATTTTTATTAGGGCGTACCTTTACGCTTCGCGTGGATCATTTAGCTATGATATTTTTGTACATGTCGCTCAATTTGTCTCCTAAGTTGGAAAGGGTGTTGCTTAAACTTAGGGAATATAATTTCATTATTCAGCATAGAGCATTGACCAGTATGCCTGTTGCAGATGCATTGTCTAGGGTTTATGAACAGCCTGTGTGTGTTCTCGACAGCCAGTTTCCTGAATGGACTCGGCAACAAGTGAAAATCGAACAGGAACATGACGAATATTGCAAGGAGGTGCTTACTAAACTAGAAGGCAGGGGTGAGGTTGATATAATTGATACTGTTGGCAGAAATACTTTTTATCAGGATGTTGATGGCTTGGTTTACAGACTGTATACACTCAAACATTCTAAGGGCAATCAGGGTTATACGCCCCAGTTATTAATACCTAAATCTTTGGTTGCACATTGTATTCGCGATTACCACTCGACAACGACGAGTAGGCATTTGGGTAAAAATAAAACGGTTGCCTTAGTCCAGTCAAGATGCTACTGGCCTTCTTTGTTACATGATGTTCACGCTTATGTATGTACTTGTGTCATATGTCAGTTTGGCGAGGTGCCTAGTCATCCAGTTCGAGCACTTTTGAGGGCATATAAGCCTTTGAAAAATCTTAATCAGGAATGAATATTGGATTTAATTGGTGTGCTGCACAAGACCAATAATTCTAATTGCTACATTTTGGCTTGCATTGATAGCTTTAGTTGCTATTTGGTTGCTGTGGCTTTGCCGGATAAACGTGCTGAAACTGTTGCTAACGCACTATATAAAGACCTGATAGGCCACTACGGATCGTTTTAGTCTTTAGCACACGATAGAAGTTCTGAGTTCGATAATAAATTGCTTAATGAGCTTACTCAACTGTTGCGCACCAGACAGGTAAATTTCATGGCTAATACGTCGTGGGTTTCCGGTAAGTGTGAACGTGTTAACAGAACTATAGAGGAGATTTTACCTAATATTGCTACATCCGATATTGAAAATTGGGACAAATATTTGATGGCTGTATGTTTATCCTATAACGCTAGTGTTCACGCTTCCACTATGGCCACGCCATATTTTTTTTATTTTTTGGCAGGGATTTAAAATTGCCAAGCACACTTCTGTTTGAACCATTGGGCATAACTTATAACGACGAAAACACCCTGTTTGCCTGGCCTCGCGGTTGCAAGCTGCTTGGGAATTGGTACAATTATATAATGAAAAGGCTTTCAAGTGTCAAAATGCCTACTACGACCGTAAAGCATTTACGTATGGACTCAAAATGGACGATTATGTCATATTGCGCATGTTCACTTACATTAAAGGCATTTCACCTAAACTACATTTAATTTGGCGTGGTGTGTACAGAATACTGGAATTTTTAACGCCAGTAACGGTCCGACTAACGGACGTGCTAAACCCAGATCGCGTCATCAAGGCATATGTCAACAAACTCAAGCTGTTATTTTTAAGTGATTCTAGTTTTCCTTAGGTATTGTACGGTGCCTCCGATGTTGAAAATAAACTTGAAAAGGGCTTGGAGTTATCACAGAAAGATGAAATGGTGCGCTGGTATGTTCAGCAAGCATTACTGGATCCTACCGATCGAGGGAGTGAAGTCACAGTCGACGATGTTGTGAAGCGCTATGTAGGTGAACATGGGGCAATGGCCGACGGCTGCGCCACTGACAAATCCGGCTCAACTGACGCAGACAATCACGGTTTAGACACACTTAACTTGCGAAATAAGCACCATTATTATACCCGGATTGTTGCCCGCAACCGCGACACTAAGCGACGCAGGGAGTTCGAGGCGGTGGAGGCATAATTCTAAGTTTCGTCATCACTTGTTATTACTTACGTATATACCTTTTTTTTTTGTGCAGCCAAACATGGTGACGGCGTGGCTCCGCCCTTCGTTCCTGCGCTGATTGGCGGAGGCGAAGTGGGGGCTTGCGCCAGCTAGATTTCTGATTGGCTTGCGTTACTGTTTACCTTTCAAGCACGTGGTTGTGTTGGGTCCTTTCGATTACTAAACAATTGGTTTACGCTAAACTGCTTTCCTTATAACAGACATGGTGGAAAGGATTACTCTATATACGTATACTGCTGTAATATGTTGGTGAGGTGATGGTGACTGTTAAACGGGGGTATACATTACACATGCAGGGTTAAGATTACTCCTGAGTTTGAAGAAAAATATATAATTTTTTCTCATCTTACATTTCTTCACGGTATAACACAGAAACATATTTTTTCCGACATTCTGATAATTTTGACACTGCGAACTTTTGACGATCTTTGCGGTTACTTTCCCAGCTATCCAGAGGGCGCCTTGGTTTCAGTCTGTGGGTACGTCATGGGTGGCGTCCCCCGGAGGGCCGGGATTTCCTTGTTCAACGTGACTGCACGCCGGCTGGGGTAGTTCCGGGCTGGCCCCGGGACGTACGTCCTGGGTTCTTCGCACTATCCCTGCCACGCCTGTGGCCACGGGTGGAAAGGGGGTGGATTTGGTTTCTTGCGCTTGTTAGCGGGAGCCCCTCGGTGGCGACAGGGGCTTCCCGCTTCCCATTTTCATTTATGACAGTGTCTGCAAATAAAAAGTGGGAATTAATTTGGGCTATTAATTACTCCAGGGTTGTATGAATTCTACATTTTCATTGCAGTATACTTGTTTCAAACTGTCGAAATTAATGTAAGTGGAATAATTGTCTGTTGGCTCACAGGAATTTTGTGTTGACACTTGCGTTGTAGTAGGGTCAGTATACCATACCCATTAATTCTGCTACTATGCATTTTTCGTTCTCCCCCCCCCTCCCCGTTTAGGGGCTGCCTCACCCTGTGTGCTTTGTTGGTTTTGTTGCTCACGACATCTTCAGTTTTGTCTCTTAGGCCACGGGAGCCGCGTTACATTATTGTTCTGCCTGATGGCCGCTGTCGTTCTTTTCGTGACTAATAATGCTCGCCTTTCTGGACTGATAGGGTATGCGCCTCGTGAGACTTGTTGGCCTAGGACTTAGTGAAAAGGTGTAGGGAAATTAATTATGGCTTAATTAATATTCATAACAGAAACAATACAATTAATTAATTGAATGCATAACTGCATAATATCATACATTTATTAAATGCATGAGCCGAATATTTATTCGGATAGATCAAAACGACTCCAGATAGCAATTATAATTGGGGAGTCCTTCTTCAAAGACGACCGAGGGGCGGCAAGATCATTTGAGACTGAACAAGTGTAATTACACCTATTGTTAGAGTTTAAAAGATGGCATTACCATCTGACATTATTTACGACAGTTTCGTAGAAGCTAAATGACTTTCTAGAAGTAGATTTAATTACGATAAGATCGTCGCTCATGATTGATCACTACGTGGAATAACAATAAGTCCCTCCCACACGGGATGGCGGCATATACCTTCAAAGTGCCGCGTACGGGGAACAATTAATGAACCCGAACGCAACAATAGAATGATTGACAGGCGGAGAGGTCCCAATTGATGATAAGGGCCCAAGCTGTCCAAACGTTACTATATTTAGCATTTCAATAATAAATCAATACTACAATGGATTGATCATGGCCGATAATGCCACAGTATTTAAGCTGAACCTCGGAATGCGTCATATCATCCGATCACCAGCAGCTTACCAGTCGCTAACTAGTTCACGCCAGTCAAATTCCGAAGGCCGCAATCCAGAAGTACGCCAGGCAGATTTCCGTGCTGAGCTAGCGACGGGGCTTTGCCGCTCAGCCGACCCGTGGGCCCATGGCCGCACTCAAGCTTCAATTAATGAGCTAAGTATTCTGATTGATTAGCGATAGCTAATTGTGTTTATGCTTAACTAGTACCAATCCGTACGCTACTAAATTAACCCGAGTTTCCCTTAAATTACCTCATGAGAATATAATAATGATTAGGTTTACCGCTCGACTTAATCCGTAATGCCATTCGTTAGACTCAGTCAATCATTGTAATCATACAATCAAATCATAATAATCTGTCACTGATTTAATTGGCCATATGTGAGGTCAATATTGTGTACAGCGGAGTGTTGATTAAAGGCCCAGTATAATTGGATGTTTGCTTATTATTTAGCCTACCTATTTTATACTTGATTACTGTTATATTACAATTGTTTGCCCTTATGCCATCCTAGACAATAATGTTTATTCTGGTCAAATGGTCACTGGAATAGAACATTACAATGGAGTCATAAGTGTGATTCAATTCTCACAACTAGCCCGAAAAGAAAAAATAATACTAATGATTTAAGAGCATTTAGTTGTATTTTATAGAAAATATTGCCATTCTCCGCACTTTACAGTCCTTAAAAAGCTGAAATTTAGCGTCAAAATCCGGGTCTGATTTTTTTTTTACCCCAATAGTCAACAACGATAGTTGGTTTACTTGTAAACAGAATTTTAACAATCAAAAAGTACGGGAAAATTTAGTAGCCTATTTATGAAAATGGTGCTGGTTAAGCTTTGTTGAAAAAAAAATAACATTGTTGATTTTGCTTGTATCTTGCAATTGTTTATGAAAATGGTCGATTGACATGTTCAATGCTATGAAATATGTATCTTGTGTGCATTTAAAGTGTATTTGCTTTGAATTTTCCACAATAAGAGGAAATTTTGGTTAAATTGGGTTAAACTTATAGGCCTAAATTTAGTTCAGTGTATTTGGTTTATTAGTCACTACAGTGCTAATTTTGTGTGAAACTGATTGTGATTGGTCTTAAAATAACCACCGTCAAATTATTGCCGACTTCACGTGTTAAAATTTGGGAAAATTTCCTTAATTTCCATTTTAAAGGGAAAAATCATCATTTTGGTGCAAATTTGTAGAAAATTTTACAAAATTTTCAAAGTGCTTAAAACTTAAGACTTGTGCTACAAATTAAGTTTAAATCCACTTTAAGCTTAAATATTTGCTTAAAATCTAGTTAAATCTAGCAAAATCTAGCTAAAACAATGCCTAGAACTAGAAGTAATCGTGCTAGAGGCACAGTTCAAGTCTCTTCGAGAGGCAGACAAATTAGAAGGCCAGCAAATCGCCAAGATTTTGTGGAATTCACAGACGCTTCAGTCAGTACTAATAATTTAGACAATACCAATACTACTCAAAATGAATCGGATACAGAATCAGGGTATTCTGATACCATCGACGAGATCGATGATGCAGTAAATTTGCCTCCTCCTAAACGAGTTCAATCTCGATCAGCTAATCGCTCAGCTCAAAATAAGGGTAAAACTAAAGATCGAACTAGATCTAGATCTCCACGTAGTAAACGTGCAAATCAAGTACCTTTAAATTCCCAAGTACCACTTAGTACTCAGGTACAATTAAATAATCAAGTGCCACCAAATAATCAGGTGTACGCTAACCAAAATGCGCCATTCAGTCATACTTTGCCACTAAATGGAAATGTTTCACTAAATCATAGTGTACCGTTGAATCAAACCACGCCGTTAACCCAAACAGTGCCGTTAAATTTAGTAACGCCACAACATAATCGGGTAACACCAAACTTAACACCAACTATGCCTACCTTACAAATGCAAGCAAGTGCTCAAACGCCGCTTAATATTCAAGTGCCTATAAATTCGCAAATGCCGAAGCATTCCCATGTTCCTATTACTCCAAACGTAGTAATAAATTCCCGAATTTCAGATGGTAATCAAACGCCATTAAATTTAACCCCAAATCATAGTAGCGGACGACAGGGCGATTCAATGGATGATTCACGTCTTCAAAAGATTTTAGATCATACTTTAGCAGTATGCTTGCAATCAAACAGCGATAATCTTAAGGCAGTAACCAATAATCATTTAGAAGTGTTAAAAACTATTCAAACTAGAGATTCACAAACTAAATCTAGACTTTGGGCCGAATTACGAGCAGCCAAAAAGGCTATCCTTCCTTTTGCAGGGGATGACTCATTAGACATTTTCGCTTTTGCATTAATGGTCGAAAATTTGCGAACATTAGATCCTTCACTACAAGATTCAGAACTAATTTCAGCTGCATGTAGTAAATGTACAGGTCCAGTTGCAATTTATTTAGCCATGAATCCGCATATAGCCACTTCCCAAAATTGGGACAGCTTTAAAGAAATTTTAGTCGATAGATTTGGTTGCGGAGGTGAAATCGTCACACCCACGTCGTTCCACACGGCGCGACTTAAACAGGGAGAAACTATCAAACTTTTCGCTGCCAGGCTAGAGAAAATGGCTTCACAACTTTGGAGAGTTAAACCTTCCGATTCGGATGCACAACGAGCTTTTAAACAATTAGCTAAGGATGATGGTATGCGTTCAGTATTTTTACACGCCATGCCACGGGAAATTGAAACTCATGTAACATCGCAAATGCATACTACGTTCAGGGATACATATAATTCAGCCATTTATAAACGTTGAGTTTTAGCTGGATATCAAGGCGATGAAAACGATCGTAATTCAGATAAAGCAAGCACTAAACAACTGTCTAATGCGGAAGTTAACAACCTAGCTTTTGGCACAATGCTAGATAAAATGAATTCCTTAGAGAAAGGCATAACTAAGCTTAGCAATGCTAAACCTAAAAATGTTGAAGCTAAAGTTAACGCAATTAACACTAACGTAAATCAAGGTAAAATCTGCCACCGTTGTTCAGCCCCAGGGCATATAATACGAGAATGTCGTACAAAAGACGAAAACTTACATACAGTACGACAACGTTGGAACAAATTTAAACAAGAAGGAGGATTTCCAACAAATAAATTTAACAACAGAAACGGTCGCGGAGGTAACCGTTACAGGGGAAATAACCGTGGTAAACGCGGAAATTATTTTTCTGGTTTTGAAAATAGGGATTCTATTCAGTTCAACAGAAAAAATAACCCATATGCATTCCAAACTAACGCTAGCAATAACGGTAACAATAGTTACAATAATGGGCAACAAAATCAGAATTCCGGTAATAATAATAATAATTACGGGAGGAACCAAAACCAAAATAGAAATCAAAATCAAAATCAGAACCAAAATCAGCAACGGCAAAATAACAACAGCCAAAACCGTGTTCCACAACACGCTACAGACGTAAATGAGCCCAATGACGCAAGTCAAAATAGTTGCAATTCAAAAAACGAGCTAGTAGTCTGAATGTGAACAGGGATTCAGGACTAAACTTAAATCAGTCAGAACGGAGCAATAATGACGATCAAAATCCACACGTCAGCTCAGTTCAAGCTCAAACTCCTGTTAACCGAACTAATGAGATAAATAATACTCATTCTTTAAACGTAAAATGTGTTTCATTATTTTCAGAAGAAGTTGCAAATAAACTAATGCTAGAGTTGTATTCAAACGTCGAATGGCACCAGCAAAAACTTGCTTTGCCAGATCGCACGCTAGCACTACCTTGTTTAGCCTCATATTTTGGCAAAATTCCATCAAAATATGTAGCAAGGGCTATAGAGAGTAACAAAAATCTCGTAAATGAATTTACAAATGCTTTAAACACAGTTAACGTTAAATATGGTTTAACTTGTGATTCAGTAGTGGTAACTCTATTCGAAGAGGGTTTAGATTCCACAAATTTTCATTCCGAATTAAACCCAGTCGATACTAAAAAGCCGATAGTTATTGCTTTATTAGGTCACGAACGCACAGTACAGTTTAAGCATACAAATGATTCATTTTATAAAGACGGAGTTAACATGCCTTCGGGCACATCTATTGGTATTTCACTAACAACGCAGAAAGATTGGAAGATTAGAATTCCAACAGTTGTAGGAACGTTTGAGCCTACAATCTGCTTAACGTTTTGGGACAGCAAGAATGTTGCCGACCCAAATGCGTCACCAGCGAAACACTGATCGTTGGGAAAGCGAGGAAACTTGCTCACGAGCATTTCCGCTCAACCAGGCAACAGGTGATACAAGCTGCACCATCTAGCGTCAGAGGTTGATACTAGCCTCGAGTCGGAGCAGCAACGAGAAGCATCGCTCGACTCGGAGCAAACAGCACCTAACGCTGATAACGTTCAAGTGAACACAGTTTTAAATAAAACTAAGGTTAAATGTTCACGTCCACACTTAGTGTTTGACGTTGGTAATAGGCCAGAAATCTGTTTATTAGACACAGGTTCTTCACTTTCGTTAATTACGAACACAGCAGCACAACGCATGCTTAATGATTTTAGAATTAAATGCCATTTAATTCCGATGACCACACCAGTCAACTTGGTTGGGGTCGGAAATCGTCAGATTAAAACTAATGGGAAAATAGTAACAACTGTAGAAAAGTGTGAATTTTCTAGAAATCAAGAGTTTATTATCGTTCCTGATGGTTCATTTGGTAACATTTCAGTACTATTAGGATACGATTTCATGTCAAATAAATCAAATTCATTAGCATTAAATTGCCCAGATAACGTCTTAACTATAGGCGATTTAAAATTTCAAATGTCATCTACACCAGCAGTAGCTCATGTAGCCTATAACCAAAATAAGGAAATATTAAACAGGGAATTTTATAAACCCAATCACATTTACGTAGCGACACTTAACGTAGCTACAGATGTAGAAACCGTTGATAATCCTAAATCTACATGGAATTGTACGCCTAAACAACATTTAATAGATATTACTGTATCTTTGTTAAGAGACGAAATAATTCCATCAAATTGTGAGAGTAGGATAACGGGAAGTTTACATTTTCCATATCCAGAAATACAGACAGGAGTATTCCAACCTGAAAACGGCTAATTTCCTGTACATCTTGCTCACAGTCTTGTTAACACAACTCCCACAGGTATTATTCCAGTTATGTGTATAAATCTTAATGGATTTGACGTAGAACTAAAGGCGGGTTCTATCCTAGGTACATACACGACAGCTATTATCGAGTACGACGATGACGCTTCTTTAGTCTTGTCAAATTCAAATTTGCCCACCTCAAGTCCCATTGAGAAATCTCAAACCGCAAGTCCCATTGAGTTATCTCAAAACTCAAGTCCCATAGAGACTTCCCAAAATCAATCCAAACCGAGTGAAAGCTCATCGGAGGTGCCAGTTAGTAGCCTAACTGACGCTTCCAAGCCAAAATCCAAGGCAGAACTCGATGCGGAATGGGAAATTTTGAAACATAAATTCACGTTTCCAGATTTAAACAAGGAGGAAACGGGAGAATTTCTAGATATGCTTAAAATTCATCAAGATTCATTTTCTAAAAACGATTTTGACTTAGGGTGTTATGAAGGGTACGAAGTTTCTATAGATACTGGCGAGTCACAACCAGTAAGTTCTAAAATGTATCGAGTTCCATTCCACCAACGTGAATTATTGGATAAATATGTTGACGAAATGCAGAGAGTAGGAATAATTCAAGAAGGAAAATCAGGATGGTTATCTCCTTGTCTAATGATAAAGAGAAGGCCAACTGATTACCGCGTAGTCGTAGACTTACGCGGCTTGAATTCTGTCATTGAAAGTGTAAGTGTTCCAATACCTACCGTGACAGAAACCGTGGCTCACCTTAGCGGATCTAAATATTTTACACGCTTAGACTTTAAGTTTGGATTTTATCAACTTAAACTAGCGGAATCTGCTAAACCTAAGACGTGCTTCTCTGCTAATTCTAAGACCTATTTCTTCAACCGGCTCCCAATGGGTCTTAAAACTGCGCCTGCGCACTTTCAATTTTGTGCACAACAAATATTTGCAGACGTGCTAGGAGCCTATTGTACCGTTTATCTTGACGATTGTCTTATGAGTAGTCCAGATCTTAAAACTCACATCAGTCATGTGAATCGAGCTCTAGAACTAGTCGCTCGTTCAGGACTGAAACTCAGCGTTGAAAAGTGCGAATTTGCACGCAAAAAGGTTAAATTCCTAGGCTTTATGCTTGACGAAAACGTGATACAACCCGATAGCGATAAAACAAAAGCTATGCAACATTAT
This sequence comes from Lithobius niger, assembly GCA_023313725.1. Taxonomy (NCBI): domain Eukaryota; kingdom Metazoa; phylum Arthropoda; class Chilopoda; order Lithobiomorpha; family Lithobiidae; genus Lithobius; species Lithobius niger. Next base: position 68,525 of record JAHWFP010105492.1, on the reverse strand, counting down.
CCTACGCCGAAGACGCCTAAACAAGTCCGTTCATTCTTAGGTATGGTAAATTTCTATAGGCGACACATTACTTCATTCGCCGAAATGTCACAGATTCTATCCAGACTAACACGGAAAAACTGTAAATTTCTGTGGGGCGAAGATGAAGAAAGAGCATTTCAAGAACTTAAGCGAGCTATGATAAAAGCTGCAACGTTTAAGCACCCAGATTTTTCCTAACCCTTTTTTCTTGAAACCGACGCCAGTGGAGTAGCGATCGGAGGTTGTTTAAGTCAATATCACGGAGGTATAAACTATCCGTTAGCCTACACTTCCCGAACCCTCACTGAGGCGGAACGGAAGGAAACGACCACTACAAGGGAAATTTTAGCGATTATACATTGTATAGATTCATTTCGCTACTATTTACTTGGTAAGATGTTTTTTTTAACGACCGATCATTTAGCAATTTGCTATCTTTATTGTGCCTCCACCCTCCCCCCCAAATTAGAAAGAATCTTACTTCAACTCGGGGAATATGAATTCATCTTACGTCACAAGTCGGCCGACTTCTAGCGGTTTCCGACGCGCTATCTCGTATAGAGATACCAGTCGCTGTGTTGGGCAGTCAGTTTCCTGACTGGACGCGACAACACCTAGCGGTGGAGCAACGAAACGATCCATTCTTAGGCCAAATAATGAAACGTCTTAAAGATCAATCACCTGAAGATCTGATCGACGCTCATAACAAGCGAAACATCTTTTATAAAGATTCTGACGGAATTCTATACAGAATTCAACTAGCAGACCCAAATAAAGGTCGTATGCACAATCTAGCACAGATGTGTATACCAAAATCTCTACGGACATATTGTATCCGGGATTACCATTCCACACCTGGCGCCGGACATCGCGGAGCCACAAAAACTAGAGAATTGATAGAATTATATTGCTATTGGCCTAAAATGATGGACGATATAGCACATTACGTTAAAACTTGTCAAATATGTCAACTTTACGTTAGACCTAACAAGCCACTAAAGGCTAAGCTAAGAGGCTATCAACCCCTACAGAGACCAGGTCATTCATGGAACTTGGATCTCATTGGACCCTTGAATAAAAGCGTTCACGGGAACGTCTACATAATGACGTGAATTGACGACTTCAGTCGTTACGTAATTGCAGTCGGAATCCCCGATAAGAAAGCAGAAACAATAGCAAATAAGTTGTGTTCTCACCTCATAGCTAGATTTGGAGCACCAGTGCAACTGCGTGGAGACAACGGGAGTGAGATAAACAACGCTATTGTGGCAAGATTGTCAAATTTGTTCAATATTAAACAGATAAACTTCACTTCTAACACATCGTGGGTAGGAGGAACGGTAGAAGCCGCAAATAAGAGGATAGAGACAGTATTGCGTAAAATTTCTGCAAATTGTCCAGAAAATTGGTGCGAGTATTTACAATTAGTAACTATAGCGCTAAATGCGTGCCCTAATTCAACTACGCTAATTAGCTCACACTATTTACATCATGGTTCAGAATTTAGATTGCCTAGTGCATTAGCTTTCGAACCACCACGAATCTGCTATGATAGTGATGACACTATAGTACGTCTAGAGAGTAGACTACAAGCAGCATTCGAAGTCACTCGAGCGCATACTTGGAAAGCAGTTAAGAGACAGCAAAACTTTTATGATCGCACAGCACGTCCGTACCGTTATATGGTCGACAATTACGTATTATTGCGCGACTTTTACCAATTAAACAAATTTCTCAGAAATTATTACGAGCATGGACGGGACCGTTCAGAGTAATGGAATTTGTTAATGATGTTATCGTTCGTATTGTACATTTTCTGGATCCATTAAAAGTCGTTCGCGCACACGTGAACAATCTAAGACCATGGTTCCTAAGAACAAATAACCAACCTGTTCCTTTTAAAGGACCTACCGATTTGGATTTATCAGAACAGCTTAACGGTACCTTGACTGAAGCTGAAATAAAATTACAACAGTACATAGCAAAACTTTTGGAAGATCCGACAGACCATTTATCGGAGATTCAACCACCAACGTTTGCGCCTTCCGAGCCTGACGATGCAGCTAGCGGTTCAGAAACGAGCCTACTCAAGAAACGCAAACGCGTTGAGCCAAAATCGGCCGCTTATTTACAAAATAATTACCGTAAAATACATTACGAACTAAATAAACAAAGAATGTTTGGTTCTACGCATGGTTATAATACCCGTAGCAGTACAACTACCCCAGAAGTCAGGCTGCGTCGGCAGTTGGAAGAGGCAAACGTTGAGGATGAGTAATTCTTTGCATATCCAACGGAGAACAAAGAAAACATGGCGTCACCGTGAAGGAGCGTTCACGAGCTCTGCACGCGGGGACCCTAGTGAGAAAAAACGGAAGTTCCTTTCCGAAACTAACGCATGATTACTAGACCAGTTACCTACGCAGTTTCGATTCTCATAGTGCATGATACTGAACACGGTTTCATCGTATAAATACATGAAAATAGCTAAGTATATTAGGTTTCAGGATGTAATGTAAAATAACTTTTGAGACGGAAACTCGTAGATTGTTTAAGAAAATATTATCATTTATAAAATACGAAAAACATATGTACAAACATTAAAATACGAAAGAAAAAAATATGTATACGTAAACACGTATAAACAAAACATAACACACGAAACGTAAATATTTACAACAAGATATAAAATGAACGTAGAAGTAATTACAAAAACATAGTAAATCATAGAAAATAATTAACGGAAAATCAAAAACATTGCATTATTTACAGAATTTGCAACAAAGACATGGAAAATCATAAAATAATAGTGTAAAATCACAACCATGTCGTAACCATAAGTTACAGTAGAAGGAAAATTTTAAATAAATTTATCAGAGGAAAGAAAATTCAAGAAATTGAAATTATTTAAATGGTCGAAATTTAAGTAAATTGAATTTAGTAATTTTGACTAGAAAATTGTATTTGAAGAAAATATTAGTAACCGAAAACAATTTTGACGTAAACTTAAATCTTTACGGTAAATCACGGTTACGAACATTAAAATTAAAAATGTTGCAAAACGAAGTAGAAATCAAAATAAATATGTACAACACATGGACAACACCAGGATTCTGGTACATAAATGAAATAACATTGCAACATGAATAAAAAAAAATATATATATATATATATATATATGTATATATATATATATATATATAATAGTCAAGACATAAAAATAAAAACATTGAACATTGACTATATACAAAATACACAATAATTCCTGAAATAAAAGGATCAAAATTAATACATACAAAATATTGTACTATCACAGATTTAAGAAGTATGAATTTAATATTCGGTCAGGATAAAATGCGTAAGAAACATTACGAACAGGGAAATTTAATTTTGACTAAATTTAAGATTTCATGTAGAAAGTTAAGAAATTAATAAGAAAATTTTTGGGAAAAAACTTTCAGAGATCTATGATCATATAAAACATGACATTTCCCTTCACCATACCAAATAAAATATAAAGAAAGAAAAATATAAAATAATAATAATGTACAATATATACACCCCTGAATTCAGGGCAGGCAATGTCGTGCTCGACTACGCCGCTTACAAGGTAACGGGCAGTCGAGACACGGCAACGGCGCTACTCGTCTCTGCTGTCACTTTCTGGATCATCTAAATAAAGAAAATCGAACGACAAAGATTAAAATCAAATTCATAAATTATGAATACATATGAAATTGACATGTAAATTGGTTCAATGTAATTATACATTTTCGCATATGGCGATACATGCTGTTACCTTAAATTCTCTCACGTTCATAAGAACAATATGGAGGGAAATCACTGTAAAATGGTGTACGGGAATAGGATGTTCAAGCATTTGAATACAACTGGAACATGTTCCTTCCCGACATAAATTGTTATAACAGCATGACAACTTCGTGAGTGATACTACCCCCCCCACCCCCAGTCAACAGATTTAATACTTAATCCAAATTAAGAATAAAATATTCAATTTCTTAAGACTATAAGTTACTACCTTTCCTTAAATCATCATTTAGAGTTCGAACGCGTACCGGGAATTTAATTTTCTTGCGCGCAGAGAGCCTAACCCACTTTAGCGCTTACTTCGCACTGCCGCGCTCATTGCAGCTGAATGTTCAAAACCAAGGATTTCGTAAACATACATTCCCAATATTTTACCGGATGATCACCGGACATTCAAAATTAATGTTTATATCATTTTAACTTATACGTACTATGCAAACTTGTACGGTAAACAAATTTTATTAAGATTTTAAACACCACCCCCCCCCCCTACACCCCCCCTTGAATAATTTCAGTACTTGCACTTCACTCACACTCTAGTTATTCTAGATTACTATGTTATTCTTGAAACGGAAACGATGCCACATAAATAAATAATAGACTATATAGGAGTCCAGTTTCATAAACTTAGTTCAGACTACCTAGCCACAGTAAAGTTATTATACAAATAAATAACGATAACACCACATGGCACGGATTCACTTTCACGAATAGAAGATATAAACAGCATTTAAGGACATTCTTTTCTTAAATCTAAGAAAAAAAAATGAAGGTCCTAAGCAGATGCTACCTTAATTATTTTAAAGGCATAAAATTATCTACCTATTATGAAACGGAAGTCGAACGAACTGTTCATAGCTATGCTATACGGTTTAATTTTACATCCATAAGGACATGAATTATAAAATTAAAATTATTACTAATAGTAAGCAATATTTGCATTTCACATCCATAAGGAAATGGATCATGAAACGAAAATTGCAGTTTCATTCATTTTGAAACCAGTTCGTAGAAATTCCTATTTCAGTGCTTCAAATAAATTAGCACCACATTGTTAATAAAACAACATATAAATAAATAGAAATTGATTTTATACCATTTCATGTAAATGTAACTTACCTAAATGGGGGGGGGAGATGAGGCTTAATGGCGCGTCGACAGCTTGGTCATTAGCGCCAACTTCAGTCACAGTGCAGTGGTCCGGGTTGCCACTGCACCACACATTACAGAGATATTATTCAAACCCGTAATCCTTACCTAAAGGCCTACAATTCATAGTGCCTATACCAAGTAAACTTGAAAATAAGCATTTTGTTTTAAAGTAACTCAGTTTTACTTTTGAGAACCATTGAATTAAATTAAAGTTAAAACACTTTTGAAAAAAAAAAGTACTTGTCGAAAACAACATATTTTCTTGCTCAAGAAGCAATAATGTATTCTTAAATGCATATATCGCATTAGATTTTTTTAAGACTCATTACAGTCAATAATTAAGCTTAAATCGCATATTATTACGATAAAGATTTAAATAAGCTTCTGGAAGTTGTTTAACGGGAAATGTTTTGCATAAACAAATTTGATATTATCATTTCCACTTCCAGTGAATCAAACGTAATATTTATTAACCAATATGTGAATAAAAGTTAAATTTAACATCACATGATGAAAGTTGATTAACATAATAAATAAGTAAATTTCTTACCATCATGGCAGACGGGGCAATCGATCCTACACGGTCCAGGGCGACGGCACTGTTGAACACCGCTGCCGGATGCTCCCGCATCGGAGACGAGAAGGACGTCCGGATCTTGTACGTGTCCGATGCGGATAAGGTCCGGGAGCGGCGGCAGACCTTCCGGCAGATAGTCTTGTAACATTGCAGAAATGTCGTCCAAGCGTCCTTCAGTTGCGGACACGTCTCCCGACTGACGGGCGGCGGTGTTAAATTGGGCTATTGCCCGGTGCAAATTCATTTGCATGAAGAAAGTGTTTTCCGCATTTACCGCCCGCCAGAAAAAGGTAGAAAATTCTTCCGTATCCCGGGGAAACGGAGGATACGTTAAATACCGGCAGTGTTAAAGGGCTACACTAGAGGAAGTGTGCGCTTAAACGCAATTGCTGGGCGAAAGATGACTCCTCCGGATGGGCGTCGCCAACTAAAACATTTTGCCCCGGGTTCTTGAGGATCACTTCCAAGAAGAATAACCGGAGCACATAGTCTAAGGGATCCTCGTCGGGCAACACCGGCGAAAACGGCACCTCTTCAACGGAGCGATGCGGACATTCGTCAAATAATGACGGAACCCTTTCACAGTAAAGGTAATGGTCCAGGCATACGGAAAATAGAAGCAGGTTAAGCGACAAAAGCCGCAAGAAGTCCTTAACGTGCCGCGATAAATTGCCGGCCGCACTCCGTTCCTCTTTGGGCACTGTTCGCCGCTTCTTCTGTGGGGGATTCATTGAAGTTTTTGAAGTTCTACTCGAATGACTAGCTTTTCGGCACACAGCTTTTAAATGGCCGACAGTGTGGCATCTACCACATGTATAATCGCGATATTTACAATGTGTTTTCACGTGGCCGTTTTTGCTGCAACAATAGCAAATAAAATCCTTAGTGGTTTTAGGCCTACTTGTAGTTTTGCTCGATTTTTTAGCTAAGTAATTAACAGCTCTAGAATGGCTTCTCAAAACGCTTTGGTCTGTTTCAGCAGATTCTAAGGATAAAGCTAAGGATGCTGTAGCCTTTAAATCCAGAGTCTGCCTCAACAACTCGCGTTGAATGACTTCTGATTGGATCCCCCCAATTAGGCGATCCCTAATCATTTCGCTGTTATCTTTTATTTTAGCGAAGTCATATTACTTCGTCATTACCTTTAATGCAGCTAAATATTCCCCGATACTCTCATCTGATTTTTGTGACCTTCTAAAGAATTTAACACGCTCAGTTACCACGGACGGTACTGGTTCGATATCGTCTAAAACTTTTTTAACGAGTTCATCAAATGTTAATGAGTCGGGCAAATCAGGTGAGATGATATTCAAAATTCTATCAAACATTTTCTGGCTTACAGATGTCATTAGGAAATTTACTTGATTGGTTGCTGGTATTTCTTTTGCTTTAAAATAATAACTAATTCGGTTGGAGTATTTCTCCCATGTATCGGACTTGCAATTGAATTCAGAAAATAAACCAGCGGCTTTAGACGAACCCATGTTGATGTCGTCTTCACTATTACTAGATTCAAAATTTAAATTTAAATTAGAACTAGCTTCGTTAACGCTTGAGTTCACTACTGAATTATTTTCAGTTTTACTTTTACTGCTAATTATAGCAGTTACAGGTGGTTTGCTACCGACACCTGTCTTTGGCACAAGCCTTACAAAATTAAATTAAATTAAATTTAATTACAATCCTGTTTAACATGCAAGGAATAAACTGGAGCACTCAAGACTACCGGTCACTTATTTAAATACAGAAATAAATCAAGCTTGACTGTAGCCTACCTAGTTGTATAAATTAACTGCCTACAAGTTAAATTTAAAGGGACTAGGCTTTGAAAAAATGTTTTACGTTCACCATATTGCAACGTTTTACAAAACAATACTTCTGGCCTAAGGCTCAGCACAGACCAGATTTCACTACGTTTAAGCGGCACACATTAGCCCGAATATGGGCACCATCGAATTTACAAGGGTTAATTTAGGAGCGCATTTTTCGAATCTTCAGGTTTATAATATTGCCTGTGCGGACACGCCAGTGCGTCGCTCTAGAACACTGCCAAGGTAAAATTAACCATAATAAATCCAAATGCCCACTTCGGTTCTAGTTGATAAGGTACTAAATTTAACTATTATCATTTTCGTACGACTATTCACTACTACAACAAATGTTATAGATTTAATTTGCATAATATATTAATATTAATGAGATCATTAATACATAATTAATTCATACTTGAATATCAATATACTCAGTCTTATATTCATGACTAATCAAACTAGCGGATGTTCAGACTTGACTTTTCTTTGAAGACAGGTGTTTGCTCAAGGGAGCCAAAATATAATTAAGCCTAAGCCAGGTGGTGTCGGTCTTCCTTTGAAAACTAACTCAAATGGATTCTACGAATTGTAAAGACTAGATGATTGGCAGGATAATTGGAGACATACTGTGAACCAATTAAAATACCCATTTAACTTAATTAGGGGGGATAGATCTAGATACCCCTTTTTTCCAAGAAATCCCTAATACCTGTTAATTTGATTGACATGTCCGGTAAGACTCTTTAGAGTAAAATCACTCATGCAAGAAGAAACTTCCGGTTGAACATAGTTGAGTGACAGGGATTATAGCTGGATTAGCAGCAGGTGCATTTCAAAGGAAATCCGCCTCCTGAACAATAGGGACTTGATTGACAAGCCGATAATTGGATAGATAAGGATTTGGTATAAAATGGCCCCTTTATTAGAGGGGAGAACAATCGTGTCCCAGCAGCCAACCAGTGTGCATCGAAGTTCACGCTAGTCCGGACCTCGCTATTCCAGGCCGGATGAGGATGCGATTTACGGGCAGTAAATCCGACGACCGAGCTTCCACTCACTCGTGCAGCTAAGTGTTTGGTGTCATTGTTTAACTCCTACAGTTCTGATATAACGTAATAATAGGCCCAATAATCATTAACTATTGACAGCTTTGCATATGCATTATTTTTCTATATAGATCAGTCCTTCAGAATGCCAATCATAGCCGAACTACGGGAATCAATCGGTTATATAGCAGTCTTATATATTTTGGTCGTGGTTACCTAACCTTAATAATTCTGACCAGTTCTGGTGTAGACTTGCTGTATAGTAGTAGTAGTTATTAAAATACTTGGGATAAATTAATTGTTGTTCTTTTATTTGCGTCTTATATTGAAGTGTCATTGAATTGTATACATATAGCTATCCTGGCGTCATGGTATTTCTTGTGTATTAGCCCAAGAAAATACAATGATAATGGTTTCTAGAAGTGAATTCAATACCCTTTAATTTCCGGAAGCAAATTTCAGTGAAATTTTTTTTTCCTCGTTAGTGATTTAAAGTTGCACTTTGATCCATTGGTCATTGGCGTAATAACGGTATCTAGAGGTTGATTCAGCGCAGTTTCATTATCCCTAGATTTGGCTGTGTTTTATTTACGTAGGCATGATAATAATTCCTGGTGCCTAGCAGTTGATTTTTTATTATTATTAGTGTGATTGTTCGCTTTGGTTGCGTTTGTTTACATTGACATAGAACTTGCGTTTTAAATTATCCGGTAATTTTTCCGAAGCGCGTAAGCGATTGTTTGGCCATACTATTTCTATTATTGTAGTTCTAAAAAGCGTTCAGTTTAGCAATAATTAGTGGCAACAATAATGAATTTGGTGGCATTTCGGTTTCGGCAATTAGCGGGGATTTTGTTTAAGTAAGAATTTGTTTGGCGCAGTTGTATTTTGAAATTGGCGTTCGCTTAGCAGCGGTGTTTTTATTTTTTTGCGAAAGTGCGTCGATTACGCTGATTGTTTAAAGCCTCAGTAGCTTTTCATTATTATATTTTATGAACGTATGGTATTGGCATATTGTTGGATTTTAGTTACAGCTATTTGACCTATTGAATTTTGGCGTAGTGCGTTCAGCTAGCGGCAAGGACACTTGTCGGAATTAGCGTTGTTTTGATTTGTTTATTGGGTTACGGTGGAAGCGTAACGTTACTTTAAGGTTGTTTAAAGCGCTGTTGTTTTATTAATTGCAGTTATTTTGTTTTCAACAATATTAGCATTTAAACAGTTAAATAGCACTGTTTAATTTTTTTTGGTAAACCAATTGTGCGGCTGATTACAGTGCGACATTTTGTGAATTTTGGGCCTTGATTTTTTTAAGTGTGATTTTGTGTGCATTTGGATTGGACTAGTGATTGTGCTATTGTTGAACGATCAATTTTTTTTTTATTTTGGGAATTTTGTGTGGACAGGCGTGTATGTAGTTGCTGCCATTCAGTTGCTATCTATACGTGGGTTTTGTTAGCGTGTATTGCTTTTATTTTGGTAACCTCTATTTAGGCCTATAAGCCATAAATACTATTGCTAGTTTTAAGCTATTTTTTTTTTGGGACTGTGATTTTGCGTAAATTTCGGAATTTTTTTGAGTTGAGGCTTATGCTATTTTGGGCCATACTTTAATACAGTGTTTTGCGTTTAAAGGTTGATTGCTGATAGTTAGGCCTATAATCCATACTTAATCATTAGAGGTATTATTTTTGTTGTTTTGTTGCATTTTCTGGGTTGTGACCATGTATATTGCCAAGTGTTGTGCTAGTTTTAGATCTAAACTAAGCTAGGCTACTGATTTTTTTTGCCTAAAATTCTGCCTAGACCAAAAAAAAA
>JAHWFP010105492.1:41135-57872 GCA_023313725.1 Lithobius niger | reverse complement strand
AAAAAAAAATAGTTACTCGTAGTTACTCGTAGTTACTCGTAGTTACTCGTTCCTCAAGAGGTAGAATTATCAGGCAACCTTTAAATAGGGATGATTTTATTAATACTAGCCAAGTTTCAACCAGTACACCTAAGCAGTGGAGGCGCATAATACCTCTTGTCTTGGACTCAGATTCGGATGATAATGATGTTGCTCTGGACTTGCGTACTAGGTCTCCTTCCCCTCCTGTATTGCATCGCGAACGTTCACGTTCACCTATACATAACGTTTTAAATAGGAACTCTTCTAGGGGCAGACGGAGTGTTCAGTTACCAATTCCACCTGATATTTCATTACCAGGCAACACGATGCACGCAGTAAACTCACCAGACAATACTCAGTCTGGAAATTGGATCAGTGGTCAGCAGTTGCATGACATTTTGTCAAATTGTTTACAAGCTAATAATGATTACCACAACCTTCCTTACAACGAATTAGCGAAAATCAAATTAATTTATTTAGGGATTTAGCTGATTCTTTTCGTTCCCAACAATAGACTGATACCATAGAGGATAAGCGACTTTGGGCGGAGCTTAGGAGCGCGAAAGAGTCAATTACCGTTTTCCAAGGCGACGAATCACTGGATGTTTTTACCTTTTCACTCATGGTTGAAAATTTACGAACTCTGGATTCTTCTTTAAAGGACTCTGAATTAATTTCAGTTGCATGTAGCAAGTGCACGGGGAACGTAGCAAAGTACTTGGCTATGAACCCTCAGATTGCTAAACTTAACAATGGGAGCGAGTTTAAAGAAATGTTGGTAGATCGTTTCGGTTGTGCAGGGAAAAGCATTACTATGAGTAAATTTTATGCATTAAGATTAGCAGTAAGGGAAACTTTGGAGAAATTCTCCGAGAGGTTGGAAGTCATGGCTTCGGCACTTTGGAGGGTTAGGCCTGAGGACAGCGTGGAAGAGAAATTACGCAAACTTGAATCAAAAGACGAGGGTTTGCGCTCAGCATTCCTTCAGGCTATGCCACCAAATATTGAAGGCCATCTTTCAGCCAGGGAACCAACTACATTTAGAGCTATGTATAATGACGATATTAAAAAGAGGGCAATTTTAGAAGGTTACGTAATATGGAGGGTGAAAGCTCTCCCGATAAATAAACAGACATTGTAAGAAGTAACCCAGAAACGCTAGGCATAAATATTCTGCTTTTGGTTCATTGGTTGAGAAAGTCGATGAGTTGGAGAAAAGCGTAAACAAAGTTCGAAGTACTTCGGTGGAGTTAAATAAGACTAGAATAAGTGCTGTAGGCACAACTTCAGCTACAGACAAGGCTTGTAACAGATGCCTAGGGAAAGGACATCTTAAAAGAGAGTGCAAGACTAAACCAGACAATGTTGACCAGGTTAGGCAGTGCAACGAAGCTAGGAACAACAGCATCGGTCAACAATCCAGGTTTTCTAGTAATGGAGGAAGCCGTGGTAATGGGCAGTTCAAGGGCATAATCGTGGTAAACGGGGAAACTATTTTTCCGGTTTTGATACCAGGGACGCAGTTCAGTTTAACTCGGTATAAAAGTAGTTTTGGTAGGCAACATAATGGTTCTGAGGGTGGTAATGTTGGTGGTGGCCAGTCGTATCAACAACCAAACATTAATTCTGGCAGACAACAACAAAACAGCCAGCAGCGCCATAATAACCAGCAACAAAACCGTAGTCAGCAAGGACAGAATTTTAAACAGATTCAGGTTCCACCGCATGCTACACAGGTTGAACAGGGTAATGATTCTGATCAGGTTAATGATCAGACAAAAAACGAGTTGCTAGCTTAAATGTAGACAAGGATTCTAGGCTAGACAACCCACAGCTCGAACAGACAGCTAGCGACAGTACTCAGTTTGTTAGCTCCGTTCATGCTCAAACTCCTGTTATTCCTGAAGGAGATGGAGATAGACGCCATACGCTTAACATTAAAACAGTTAGCTTATTTTCAGCAGATCCAGCCGATAAACTAATGCTTAAATAATTGTATGCTGAAGCCGAGTGGCATCAGCAGAAATTGTCTTTACCAGATAGAATGTTAACATTACCGAGATTAGCTTCTTATCACGGTAAAATTCCCTTAAAGTTTGTCGTACCTTCCCTGGAGAATAACCTAACTTTATCTGATTATTTTCAGCACATTTTGGCAACAGTTAACGGTAAGTATGATTTGGATTATGATTCTGTAATACTCACCTCATTCGAAGACGGGATTGATTCAACTATACTATCCTTCAAAAAAGAAGCAACATTTATGAATCATCTGAATCATCCCTTGTTTTCGTTAGGGTACGGTGCGCCTTGCAGCTACCTGCTTGCCAAACGAATGTTGCGTTTTGGTGCGCCTTTCGCCTTGGTCGAATAGCTATTTACAGTGCAAAGCGTCTACTGTTTAAAGGTGGAGGTCAGGGTGGGATGAATGAAGAAAACATCGAAGTTATCCGAAAAGTGTGGCCAAAACCAACTTTATTTTACAATTAACTTAAAAAAAAGGCATCGCGATTTGGGGGAAGTGTGGGGGGGGGGAGAGGGGGGGGGAGAAGAGAATGAAAAAAAAGTTTTTTCCTCAAGGATGAATAAAGAAAACATCGAAATTATCCGAAATATGTGACCAGCCCAATTTTATTTTACAGTTAACTTTAAAAAAAGGTATGGAAATGGGAAGGGGGGGGGGGGGAAGCATGAAAAAAAAATATTAAAATTTATCTGGAATGTGTGCCAGTCCAATTTTCTTTTATATTTACCATAAAAAAAAGTGATTGAGTGGAGGGGGGCGGGAAGAAAAGATTGAAAGAAAAACTTATCAAATATATCTGAAATGTATGTCAGTCCAATTTTTTTTTATTGGACTGGCAGTCATTTCAGATAAATTTGATAATTTTTTTAAACTTAAAACTTAAAAAAAAAAGGTGGAGAGGAAAAGAAAAGGGGCTGAAAAAAATTTGTCAAATTTATATTGAATGCCCCCAAACCAATTTTTTTTAATTGGCTTAAAAAAAAGGTTGGGGGAAGGATTGGGGGAATTTCAACAAATTTAATTTTTATTTCATCTGAACAAGTTTTTTAATTCTCTTTTGGTTCATTTGGAGGCCCTGAAAATTTTGCTCCTTATTGAGGAAAAAAATCTTGCTGTAGTCAAGTCAAGGGGGGCTTCTGAAAACACTTCGTGAGTGTCAATTCATGGAGAAGCTGCTAATAGCTGGAAAACAAATGTTTGACAACAGCTGGTCCACAAACTATTGTTTAAAACATTCACCATTCATTTCGTCTTGGATCGGAACAAAAATGTAGCATTTGGCACGAAGCCGTTGAGCTTCCCGCATGATTCAGAAAAAAAACCGCCGCCTCTTCCCGGTCGGGATCTGCCTGGCGCGAATGATATTCCATCCTTATGCCATTGTTTGGCCCTTCCGTGGTGTGCATTCACGAAATACGAGATTCCTATTTTCTGAGCGTAATTGTTTAATTTGTCATAAATGTCTTTGACGTTGGGCAACAATTTCAGGTCGTCAATGAAAAATTTACGCATGGCAACTTTGCCGTACTTCATTTCATCAGCTTCAAAAGCAGTATTCGACACAAAGACGACTTGCTGCCTTTTATAGTCTATATTTGAGATTAGCTTCGAATAAATGCTATCAATATAGAATAATTACCATCTTGAAAGATTTCTCCTACATTAGCTCGAAGAACAGGCAGTTTAAACTCCGCCACGTCAGTGAAGGCGAGGGATGCGGTCGCTTCTTACCTGGTATACAGACCATTAGCCGCCCGGCTATTGTTGCCGTTTCGTCGGCTACTAACGCAGCTTTTCCGCCGTTGACTATCTTCTCCATTTAAAAATGGAAACGTTCGTTGTCGATGCAGTTCGTTCTAGAAGATCACAACACTAGCAGCTTCTCCTTAGCTCCCAAAGTAATAAAAGACGTTCCACACTATTCCCCTTGCTTGGCTATGTAAAGTTTCTCCCTTCTTGCTCACGCTTAAGCGAGCCGAAAATGGCGCCATATTGAACTAACTGTTTGGCGCTTAAATTGATGACGTCATGGTCGATGACATTTTTGTTCCAGGCCTATTCAATCGCCGCGTAATGACCATATAAGGCAAACCGTTCTTTCTTGAAAGGAACTATAGCTTTCATTCAGAATTAAATCAGATTGAATCAAATAAGCCAATAGTATTCGCATTGGTAGGTCAAAAACGACGATGCAGTAACAAAACATTTTTTTCAAAAACGAGGTCGACATGCCTTCAGGTACTTCTATCGGAATTACAACTGAAACCCAAACTAAATGGAAAGTTAGGAATCCAATTATTTCCGGAGTTATGGAACCAACTATTTGCTTGACTTTTTTTGGATAGCAAAGGCGCATGTAAACCAGATCGTTCAGCTACTCTTTTTCAATCTCTCAGCGAGGAAGAGCACTTCCACTTTACCAGGCAGAAAATGGTACAACCAACGCCATCTATACTCAGCATTGCTAACTAGAAGTGAACCTGAAAGCTTACCTGATTCACCACTCGGTGAGGAACAGCCAACACTTGTTGAGGACAATATTCCAACTAGTAGCATTCACAGTAAATTTAATTCTAAATATTCACGTCCACATTTGGTGTTTGACGTAGGTAATACGCCTCAAGTATGTTTAATTGATACAGGAAGTTCACTTTCACTTTTAGACAAATTCTACAGCTCATGAAATGCTTAGAGGTAGTGGTAGCCAATTGGTAGACTTGGTAAACCCAGTAAATTTGGTAGGCGTAGGAAATCAGCAGATTAAAGCATAGGCGTCGATCAAGGGGGGACGAGGGGGACCGTCCCCCCACGTTTTCAAACTGAGGGGTTCGTCCCCCCCACGAAATAGGCTGCAAAGCTGTAAATGAGTATCTATTTATCACGCTTACCACGTCAAGTTTGAAACAAGAAAATGTACTTTCGTTTTCCCCAATTGCATGAATCAGGTCATCAAATATTATGAGTCATCAGTTCCTAATACAGGGGAGTAATGAAGTTATGAATTTAAGTTGCAAGGACAAGTCACAAAGATGACGGATTAATGGTAAATGGAGGATGTAAGCATGTGACTCCGCTGTAGCAAAACAGGTATTTAAATTTCTATAAAAATTTTAATTTAAAGTAACACAATTTTATGGTAAAAAAAATGAACATCACACAAACAATTGAAGCATATAAATTTCATTATTAACTTAATTTACTGTCTATTAATTCGAACTACTTTCCGACTGTGTTTGCGTGACCGTACTCGGTATGTAGTGCTTGTGAGGCTTTTTTCCACTTCCGCCGATGTAGTGAAAATGTAATTTAGTGCTCAACTTGTAAAAACAGGAAGAGCACAGATCTAAACGAAAGATAAAGGAGTGTCTGATTTCAAATTACTTTGTTTGATTGTCAACGAAACGCCCACTGAAGTCGCCTGGTGGTTAGTTTGTTCTTGCTATGGTTAGCCGAAACATCAGATAAATTTGTACACAGCAAAACTTGTTAAGCTTTCCTTCCAAGTTTTCGTCAGTTGAAGTCTATACCAATAACTCCATAAAAACCGAGCAAAGAATCAAAATTGAAGACTAAGTTGGCGGTTTGATTTGCTAATAGCTCTTCTCCTCTTTTTCAGTTCTCAGTTAATTCCGGAACGTCAGCTAAATCTTCCACCATTTGAAAAGTAATTAAGCAACAATACTTTTCAAACCTAAATTTCCAATGTTAATTTAATAATATTAAAAAAAAATTAATTTATCAGGGAATTTAATTTGTAAATAAAGAGTATAAAAAAACGGAATTTTGGTAACAATTACTGGTTTTTACGACCTATCATGCAAAAGAATTTTTACGAAAAGCATCCGAAATTTGCTAAACAATGCGTTGCAAACGTGTCTCGGAAAACCGAAAAAAGGTTCTCAAATAGCGTAACATGCTCAGCTTCCGGGGCTCTGCCCCGGACCCCGCTGGGGGAGCTTACAGCGCTCCCCCTGACCCCCTAACTGGATTCGCCAGGCTTCTGCTAAAATAGCACACATTTTAACAGTAAATTTTCATTTTCTCCCGCCCCCCACTGGAGTTGGTTGGCGCTACTATTATGTCCCCCCCACATCTTTAGAGAAATCGACGCCCTTGGATTAAAGTAGTTCGTAAGGTAGTTACTTCTATTTCTAAATGCAGATTTACTAAACAGCAGGAATTTGTAATCGTTTGGCAAAATTTCTGTACTTCTGGGTTACAATTTCTTATCAACTCAGTCTGACTCAGTAGCAATAAATTGTATGGATAACATTTTAAATATCGGAAAAATAAAATTTCAAATGTCACCTACACCTGAGGCAGCTCAAATATCATATAATAGGAATAAGGATATTTTAAATAGACATATGTATAAGCCTAGTGCTATCCATGTTGCAACTATTAACGTAGCTTCAGACGAGGAGAATGACGATAACCCTAAGTCGAAATGGAATTGTTCAACTAAACAGGAACTTATAGGTATAGTAGTTTCTCTGTATAGAGTAGAGGTAATTCCTGCAAACAGTGAGATCAGGATTACCGGTTTGTTACATAATCCATTTCCTGAAATTCAGACAGGTGTATTTTCACCCGAATCTCGTAATTTGTCTGTTCATTTGGCTCACAGTTTAGTAAACACATCTCCTACAGGTATTATTCCTTTGATGTGTATCAATCCTAATCCTTACAGCTTGAAGCAGGGTCGATTCTAGGCACATACACCACTGCGGTTATAAATTACGATGACACGGTGGTTTCCATTGATTCAGTCGACGCAGAGTTGCCAGTCTCAGGGTCCACTGAGATATTGAAATAGTCATCTCAAGCTATAAACAGAGTGAAAGCTCATCAGAAGAGGCAGTTGGACTTCTAGCTGACGCTTCTGAACCTAAATCTAAGGAACAACTTGACGCAGAATGGAATGTACTGAAGAATAAGTTTACTTTTCCAGATTTAAATGATATTCAAAGGGAGGAATTTTAAAAAAAAGCTTAGAACACACCAGAATTCCTTTTCTAAAAACGATTTTGACCTTGGTTGTTACCAGGATTATGAAATTTCCATTGATACAGGGGAATCGCCTCTAGTAAGTTCTGAACTGTATCGAGTTCCTTTTCATCATTGCGAGTTACTTGATGAATATTTAAATGAGATGATAAAAACCGGGATCATAGCAGAGGAAAAATCTGCTTGGATGTGGCCTTGTCTTCTCGTAAAGAGAAGGCCAACTGGGTGTAGGGTTGTAGTTGACCTCCGCGGTTTAAATTCTGTTGTGGAAAGTGTGTCAGTACCAATACCTACCGTGACTTAAAGTATGCACATCTCAGCGGCGCCAAATTTTTTAGTCGTTTAGATTTTAAGTTTGGATTTTACCAGCTGAAACTTGCTGAATCTTCTATGCATAAGGTAGGATTTGCTTGCCACAGATCTAGTTATTATTTTAAACGTCTTCCAATGGGGCTCAAGACTGCTCCTGCACATTTCAGTTCTGCCCACAGCATATTTTCGTAGAGATCCTAGGGGCCTACTGTGCATGCTATCTCGATGATTGCTTATTAAGTTCTCCAGACTTTAAAACACATATAAGTCACATAGATCGAGCACTAGCCTAGATCTTGTTGCATGTTCAGGTATAAAACTTAGCGCTGAAAAATGTGATTTTGGTTGAAGATCGGTCAAATTTTTGGGTTTCATCATAGATGAAGAGGGCATTAAGCCTGATAAGGGGAAAACTAGGGCTATGGAGCTCTATCCTGTACCTAAGACTCCTAAGCAGGTGCACCAATTTTTAAGGTGCGTACATTTTTACCTCCGTCATGTAAGATCATTTGCAAAGCACTCATCTGTTTTTACCAAGCTTACCAGGAAAAACTGTAAATTCATATGGGGCGAAGAGAAAAGATCCTTATTTTGGAGAAATCTTACATCGTCTTGCAGATCGCTCTGCGGAGGATATGATAGACGTCTTCAATAAACATGATATCTTCTTTAAGGATTATGATGAGATCCTATACAGGATTAGATTGGCTGATCCTAAACAGGGCAGAATGGAAAATTTAGCTCAATGTGTATTCCCCCCTCACTGGTGAATTTTGGCATTCGAGACTACCATTCAGCGCCCACAGCAGGACATCTGGGTAGACATCATACTTACGAACTCATAGGCCTTCATTGTTATTGGCCGAAGATGCTAGGCGATATCGCAGACTATGTAAAGACATGCCAAGTATGTCAAGCCTATGTAAGGCCTCATACACCGTACAAGGCTAAGATTAGAGCCTACGCGCAGATACAAAGGCCAGGCTATTCATGAAGCCTTGTATCATGATATTTCCCTGGGCTAATACACAAGAAATACCATGACGTCAGGATAGCTATATGTATACAATTCAATGACACTTCAATATAAGACGCAAATAAAAGAACGATTGATTTATCCCAAGTATTTTAATAACTGTGCAAGCTAGTATACAGCAAGTCTACACCAGAACTGGTCAGAAATATTAATTTTAGGTAACTACGACCAAAATATATGAGACTGCTATATAACCGATCGATTCCCGTCGTTAGGCTATATTGGCATTCTGAAGGACTGATTTACAGTGGTAAATAACGCATACACAAAGCTGTCAATAATTAATGATTATTGGGCTTATTATTACGTTATATCAGAACTATAGTGAGTTAAACAATGACACCAAACACTTAGCTGCACGAGCGAGTGGAAGCTCGGTCATCGGATTTACTGCTTGTAAATCGGGTCCTCCTACGGCCTGGAATAGCGAGGTCCGGACTGGCGTGAACTTCGAAGCACACTGGATGGCTGCTGGAACACGATTGTCCTCCCCTCTAATAAAGGGGCCATTTTATACCAAATCTTTATCTATCCAATTATCGACTTGTCAATCAAGTCCCTATTGTTCGGGAGGCGGATTTCCTTTGAAATGCATCTGCTGCTAATCCAGCTATAATACCTGTCATTCAATGTACGTTCAACCAGAAGTTTCTTCTGGCATGAGTGATTTTACTCTAAAGAGTCTTACCGGACATGTCAATCAAATTAACAGGTGTTAGGAATTTCTTGGAAAAAGGGGGTATCTAGATCTATTTCCCCTAGTTAAGTTAAATGGGTATTTTAATTGGTTCCCAGTATGTGTCCAATTATCCTGCCAATCATCTAGCCTTTACAATTCGTAGAATCCTTCTGAGTTAGTTTTCGAAGGGAGACCGACACCACCTGGCTTAGGCTTAATTATATTTTTGCTCCCTTGAGCAAACACCTGTCTTCAAAGAAAAGTCAAGTCTGAACACGTGCTAGTTTGATTAGTCATGAATATAAGACTGAGTATATTGATATTCAAGTATGAATTAATTATGTATTAATGATCTCATTAATATTAATATATTATGCAGATTAAATCCATAACAATGTTTCTGACCCAAAAGAGATATGGAAATTGCCACCAGTTTCCTACCTCCGCATAAGTATTTGGTATTTATATTTGCAAAAAGGTCGATTCACTCCGTGTAATAGTTGGTTAGACCTTGTATTCACCAATCATTCCCCCATTTGCCTATCACAAGATCGGACGCAGGAAAACGTCCTTGGTATATAAGACTTAAGAAATAAGGTAAAGTCCGCACGTCATGGTCTATGCATAAAATAACACGTTGTAATATAATTTTCAGCGCATGTTCAATCTATATATTGACAATCAAAATTTTTGAAAATTTGTCATATACAGGGTGTTCGGAAATTGGTGTCAAATATTTTGAGGGTCCGCTGTGTGATCAAAGATAAGAAGAAAAAGTCCTATAAACATGGGTCCGGAAATGCACCAGTCTTTAGTTACAGCCCCCCCCCCTCCCCCCAGGTTTGGGGTAAACAGTTCTTAAATACCTCGTAATGATTCACCGTTTCCATTCCAAACTCAGGATATGTGCCATATCATACCTGGTATTTCAGTACTTCATAATACAGTATTGGGTCGTACAACTTATCAGAGGGAGAGGTAATTTTCTTATGGGGGGGGGGGAATTCTAAGGATTCCCCCACTTTTACGTTTTAAGCTTCTTTGCTTGAAGAGTAGAAAACAAACACATTAAATCCCTCACTTTTAATGGCGAGGATACCCGATTGATAATGTTTGGTGCTCTCCACAGAGATGTACGTACAGTAGTTGTTTTTTTTTGGAGGGGGGGCACAAACTTGGAAAACGATGTAACCTACTTGGTCTTTACACGTAATGAAAGAAAGTACAGTACTACCTTCGATTGTTTTCAATCACACGAGGTGATTTTTCTACAATTTGTTTCATTAAAGTACAAGACCAAAGCAGTTACTCCTCTCTTCCCCTACGTTTGATCCCCCCCCCATAAGAAAATTACCTCTCCCTCTGATAAGTTGTGCGACCCAATACTGTATTATGAAGTACTGAAATACCAGGTATGATATGGCACATATCCTGAGTTTGGAATGGAAACGGTGAATCATTACGAGGTATTTAAGAACTGTTTACCCCAAACCTGGAGAGGGGGGCTGTAACTAAAGACTGGTGCATTTCCGTACCCATGTTTATAGGACTTTTTCTTCTTATCATTGATCACACAGCGGACCCTCAAAATATTTGACACCAATTTCCGAACACCCTGTATATTACTACTAGCCTATTATGCCTGAAGACTCGGATCTCCCCTCAATAAAATACCTCAGGTTCAACATATTTATACACTTCCTGGAAGAAAACCGATACGGACTATCTTCTTCCTGAATGGCCTATTTTTTCGCCATTTTGAAACTCCATATGGACCCAATGACTTTGTCAGGGGTCCCTGACCAGTCTAAAAAACCCGGTATTTCCGAATTTTCTTGTTTCTCTCTGATGTTAATCCTTGAGGCTTGGAAAAGAAATAACAACAATATAATTTCGTTCACATAATTCTGATTCACCTTGAATTCTCGTTGAGTGTCTGGTCTTTTCCCATTTGTTAATATTGTTAAACTTTATCCAGTTTCCCTTTTCTTTTCACAATACATTCCTTTTTCTAACATGATCAATATCATGTCAAAATTATTTGAATATCGTCCTCATTTGAGACGTTAGCCGAATCACGTTTGTGATTCTTCCCTTGTTAAATTTTATACCCAATATCGACATACTTTGAGAATTCATGATGATACATAACAATCTTTTCACAATATATATTTGTTGAGGCTAATTTAAGTGAACCGATCTACTACCATTTTAACGTATAAACGCAAACACGTTTCTAAACACAACTCACATTTAATGCAAGGCAAACGGCTTACAAAATTCACAAAAACATTTCAAAATAAATGGACCAAAATGGTGGTGTTGTTCCTGGCCTAGCGCCAGTCGAAGTGAGAATTTTGGCAGCCCTCACGGCTGTTACAAATCTCGGTAACCAAGGGAACTACTCTTCAGCATCTTCCGTTACCGAGTTGCACACCATCCACCATATCCAGGCTAACCGGTTGTCACCAGTCCCAAGCTTGCACACAAAAACACCAGGAACTGGGAATTCCAACACATGGTCATTAGCCCTGTTGTCACACAAACTGTCACACAAATACCTTAATGGCGACGGCCAATTTGGTACGTCTTAACAAATCCCCCTCTGAAAACAGGGCTATTATCTGCAACGAGAAACACACATTAAATTAGACAAAAAGTTGTGTCTGACTCCCGACTGTGGTTTTGTCAGTATGTCAGAAGGGTTCATCTTCGTCGGCACATATTCAATGTTGACACTTTTGTCCTCAATTTTCTCGCGCACATGGTGATAGATAATATCTATATGTTTGGTGCGACCCTTCTCTACGTAGCTAACGGCGTGAGACCGCGCACTCAGTGAGTCGGTGCACAAGGTAACTGGCTTCTTGTCTTCAAGACCAATTATGCCAGTTTCCAACAAAAGTTCACGCGTCCAAAGGCACTCTTGGACACCTTGCGAAATGGCTTTATATTCGCTTTCCATGGTGGAAAGCGAAACGGTTCTTTGCAGGTTGGACCTCCATAAGAAGGGAACATTTCCATACGTTGCTAGAACTCCTGTGGTAGACCTCCTTGTGGCAGGGTCGCTTGCATGGCTCGCATCTGTGAAAATTTTCAGGCCTGTATGGTCGGGACGCATCACGAGGCTCTGGTCTTTCGTACCTTGGAGGTAACGAAGAATCCTCTTGCCAGCCAACCAGTCTTCTCGCGTGGGAGCAGACGCACGCTGAGCGAGGTTATTCACAGCATATGCTATGTCAGGTCGTGTGCCGTTCGCTATATATGAAAGCGAACCCACTAATTCCCTTAGTGGTATTTTGTTTGGGCATTCAGTGCCCTCGTTTGTTTGTTGACCTGCAGTAACGATTGGGGTCGTGACAGGAACACAATCTTGCATGCCAAACTTAGCCAGAATCTTGTTTATGTACGTGGTTTGGTTAAGCAGCATTGCCCCATCAGACGTTTTTGAAAACTTGATCCCAAGCATAAAGTTTATAGGGCCTAAAGGCCTTATGTCAAAACTTGAAGTCAAAATCTTCTTGGCTAGCTGCCGCATCTTGTGACTTGATGTGATTGCAGCTACGTCATCGACATAAACGATGAAAATTATAAGTTCTTTTCCTTGACGTACGTAGAAAACGCAGGCGTCTGAACGACAACGTTTCATGCCGTGCTTAATCATTTGTTCGGCGAAACGAATACTCCATCGTCGTCCGGTTTGTTTGAGCCCGTAGAGACTGCGTATTATTTTGCAAACTTTGTCTTCATGTACAGGCTCTTTAAAACCTTCTGGCTGGGCCATATAAATTTCTTCTCCGTCTCCCAAGTAGCCGTTCAAGTATGCAGATTTAACGTCGAATTGGTCTACAAAATAATTGTTCTGGACTGCTACAGCTAAGAGCAGGCGTACGGTAGGTAGTCCCGCGGTTGGTGAGTAAGTTTCGTAATATTCAGTACCATATTTTTGGTCAAATCCTTGGGCCACTAGCCTTGCTTTATAGCGTTCCACTTCGCCTGTCTCCGTCTTTTTAATTTTCAGTACCCACTTGCTTCCTATAGAGCGGGCACCTGGAGGGAGGTCGACGACTTCCCAAGTCCCGTTTGCTATAAGCGAACCATATTCATCATTCATAGCAATACGCCATTGATTGGCATCTGGGCTGGACATGGCTTCTTTAACATTTTTCGGCTCGTTCGGGATAGCACACAATGAGAAAATATAGTCATCTTCTTCAGTGGGCTCTTGCTGAGGAACGTCGGCAACAGCTGCATTACTGTGAATCTCCCCCTCTGACGAAGTTCCGTAGCTTAATTCCGGTATGGTTACGCCTTCACGTCTAGCTCTGGCTCTTGTAATTCTTGCTTCTGGTACTTGAGCGGGTGTAGGTACTGGCCATTCCATCGGAGTGTGCTGCTTTGGGGTCTGCTGTACAGTCAGTGGAGTCCTAGGCCTATGTCCAGTCACTGGAGTTTGGGGCCGATGGACTTGAATGGGGGTCGCTGCTGAACTTCCTGGAGCTTCATTGCCTGGGCTTGCATTGAGTGGTGCGACCTGACCAGCCTCATCCTCTACAGACGTTGGATTGTAGGAAAGATCAACAATGATCGAATCTAAGTCAGTACCGCATTAATCTACATTGTTTTTGAACAGTCTTGATGCACCTAGCACTTCCTCTTGAAAATCAACGTTTCTGCTTACTATTACCTTGCTGTTATCAATGTCATAGAGTCTGTATGCACGTGATTGTTGGTCATAGCCAAGCATTATACAGGGTACTCCTCTTGCATCGAGTTTTGATCTTTTTAGTAGCGGTTTTAAGGCAAAACACAAACAACCGATTGCTTTAAAATATTTTACGGTTGGCTTAACTTTCGTATTTTCCCATATTTGCCTAGGAGTTTTATTACGATTTCTGACATTTGTGCAATGATTACGAATGAATACTGCTGTGTTCACCATTTCTCCCCAAAACTTTGTGGGAAGTTTTGCTTGCACTAACGTTGCCCTAACAAGGTTCATGATTGTCAAGTTGAGCCGTTCCGAAATTCCATTGCTGGACGCTGAGTAGGGTGATGAAAACTGATGCTTAATGCCATTTTGAAGCATGAATTCGGCCATCTTGGAGTTCTGATACTCTGTCCCATGATCGGACATGAAGGTCTTAATTTTACACCCTGTGGCAGCTTCAGCTTTTAATTTATATTCAACGAATTTATCAAAAACTTGATCTTTTGATTTCATGAACGCAACTTGCACAAAACGACTTCTACAATCAATGAATGTAACGAAGTAACGGGAACCTGCCATTGTTGGCGTCGGAAAGGGACCGACTACGTCAGAGTACACTAAACTAAGCGTTTCAACAATAGGATTGGATGCAACAGTCTTAAATGGCTTTGTTTTGCTATTTCCTTGGAGACAAGCAGAACATGCGTTATTTTTTGGCTTAATGGCGGATTGCCTAGAAAAACCTCTTAGTGCTCTTGACTTTGCAATCTTTTTCAAGGTGAGTGGGGAGACGTGCATAAATCTTTTATGCCATAATTCGGTTTGCTTATTCATTTGAGAATTATTTTGGCATTTTTCAGGCAGTTTTTCTTGCTTATTCTGGATTTTTGAAAAAACTCGCACCTGACTTGATTTAAGTCTTGGTCTTGGTTAGTTGTGGTACGGAAATCTTCATGCATTTTAATTTCTTGCTTAACTGGCGTAACACTAGTTTGGTTTATTTTAATGTAACTGTCATTTTCCAGAGATAAAATGTTGTTTGGAGCATTTATCACTACTTCTGGATTGCTTACAATTTTTGGATTGCTAATGACAAATAAACCTGCGATATACTGAGCAGTTGCTACAAGTTTGCCAGATTGCTTATGGATTATTTCACACACATCATTGTCAAAGGTAATTCTTAACCCTGATCTCATTGCCTGTCCCACAGAAAAGAGATTCACGTCAAATTCAGGTAAAAACAGTGTTTTCTGCATTGATAAATTTAAACCATTTGAACTTATTTTTACGATACCTTCTATTTTTGTTGACACTGTAGTTGCTTTGGTTGCACATTTTACGTTTTCAACTGGTATTTCGTATTTAGTATGAAACCAATTTTCATTTCTTACGCAATGACGGACTGTTCCCGAGTCTATAATAAGTGCATTCTTAAGATTGAAACCTGTCTTAGCTGCGTATGCTTTTATTCCAACAAACTTCGTGTACGTGAAGCACGCAATATTTGCCTTACTTTCTGGCGTTTGACGGCTAGCATTCCGTCGCGATCCACGCCATCTGGAACGTCCACGGGCACGTCCTCTTCCACGAAATTGTTCGTGGGGGGGGGGGGCAGGGGTGCAGCAGGCTGGAGTTTTGTGCCCGGCGCCGCCGCATCTATAGCAGGATACGCCGCCTTGTACTTGTGGTGTCTTTGGTGTCGTGAAGTACGTCGACTCTGAAACAGGTTTAGCATGGGTATACGCAATTTCTTTCGACTCATGAATGATCAATAAATGTTCAATATCCTCAGACTTTAGGCTATCAGTCTTCTTAAGGGGTGCCAAGTAACTCGTGACTAAATTATCATAACTTGCAGGCAAGCCTAGAATTATATAGCATGCTTTTTCTTCGTCATCGATTATTTTTCCAGTATCGGCTATACTTTGAAATAATGCACCAATTTGTCCTAGAAATTCAGCTACGGACATGTCGTCAGTTTTACGAAAATCGTGCAGCTTTCTTCTTAACGCTAGATAACGTAACACATTTGAGGGTTCGTACCTATTCTTCAAGTGTTGCCAAATCGTATAAGCTTCTGTCAAGTTTCTAGGAATTTGAATTTTTAGCAGATCGACACTTAAAGTTATCAACCCCGTTGCTTTTTCATTTGCTAATTCCCATTTGGCTAACTCTTTATCATCGGTTGGTTTTGCTTTTCCTGTCATGACTAAACCCCAAATGCCTTGTTGCTTTAGGAGCGCTTCTACACGACATGACCAGGATGCGAAATTTTTGCCGTCTAATAACTGGATATTTTGACTTAAATCTGCCATTTTTAAATAATATCACTGTACACTTCTTAGGCTTTACGAGTTTCTTTCTTTGTAGGCACACTGTCCTATGTCAATTATTTCTACTGCAATCCCTTTAAATTATTTCTGGCGGAATTACTACGATTTTTCAATGTATAATCATTGAGATTTAAATACCATTAACTGTTTGGTATGACTCCGACTGCACTTAACGTATACTTGCCGTTATTTTGAAGAAACCAGGAAACATCTTGAAATTGCCGTCTTGTATCCTCGTTGGTTTACCTTGACGTTCTTGCATGGCTTCATCCTCCGTCAGTAGTTGTGAAGTAAGTCGCTGCTGTCTTGAAACTGCATACGAGCATGACTGCATACGAGAGGGTTAAAATTTCGAAGGAACGTTAGGTTTAAGTTTGCCATATTTGCGTTATCACGAAAAAAAACGCTCTGAATACCACTTGTTGAGGCTAATTTAAGTGAACCGATCTACTACCATTTTAACGTATAAACGCAAACACGTTTCTAAACACAACTCACATTTAATGCAAGGCAAACGGCTTACAAAATTCACAAAAACATTTCAAAATAAATGGACCAAAAAGGCCTAGCGCCAGTCGAAGTGAGGATTTTGGCAGCCCTCACGGCTGT
>JAHWFP010105492.1:28746-40735 GCA_023313725.1 Lithobius niger | reverse complement strand
CACACAAATACCTTAATGGCGACGGCCAATTTGGTACGTCTTAACAATATTAATACCAATTCATATAATTACACATATATATGCTTTGCCTTAGAGGTTTGTATACCTCTAATTTTCCACTGTTAGTCTCCGAAATCGGGGAACTAACCTGGCGATCTTAATTCAACTTGATCGTTAGTGGTTTTCTGATGGTAAGGAGGGAAAGAGGTTTGATGTAAGTTTGATCAGGAGATGCAACTTGCGAGAAAATTTGTATATTTTCTTGCTCTTTATGCCCTATACTACTGGCATACTTCTAGAAGAGGTCAAATCCTGATCATTTATGAATAAGAGCCTGATCATAGAGTATTTACGTTACCAAAAAGCTTAGGAGCTTTTTCTGTTAAGCCTAGTCCGGTGGTTAGGATCTGCCAAACAGTAAGCGAAATACTCCATGATAAATAACTGTAGGCCTAACTACTGAAATATTTGTCACACCGAAAATCAATACACAAGGAATTCATTCCCTTTTCATTCGACTCGCGGTTCGACAGGTGCGCAAGCGGTCGACCAACCAGTGAATATTGAATATTGTAATAAAATTGGTGATCGAAATAATCAGTAAAAGCTAAGAAGGCCTAACTACCTGCATATTTGTGTTACCAAAAAACTTGGGAGTTTTTTCTGTTTAGTCTAGTCCCTGGACAGGATCTGACAAACAGTAAGCTAAATACCCCGATGAATCTAAACAAGGCCTAATCATTGAATGTTTCTCCTATTGAAAAGAAATTCCAAAAGGCATTCTTTTTCCTGGCATTCTTTTTTGGTGTTCTCAATCTGGAAAACCCAATCGACACTTGAAACAAATAACGAGCCGCTAATGTGACTAAATTATTGACTTGTTTGTCGTATTGAAAGAGAATATTATTAGTAAATATCCTTTTCTGTTTCAAACCAGTCCGCCAATAAGAATCTGATAAAGAAGGTTCCAAACAAAACCAGTAATTAGTCATAAAGACCTATATTATTAACATCACATTCTTTGTCAAGAAAATTCAAATGAATTTTCCCCAATGTATGTTCTACTGGTATCCAATGATATCCAACCGACAAATGAATCAATATTAATTAATAAAAGCTGACCGCTAGACACAATTTGGGACTAGTGTTTTTAGTTTGAATGGACCTTTAGGTGAAGATAGAGGTATGTTATACCTCGTATCAGGATTGCTGCCAAAAAACTAATACGGCCTTTCCGCAACCCCGATCTCTTTGGCCAACTTAACCATTTGGACGCCATAACAGGCCCCCTTCTTAGCTATCTTTAACATGTAGTTTTTTAAGTAATCTAAGCACCATTCGATTCTTTCGGCAGCCTCATTTCACGGCCCCATAGGAGAAAGAAAAGAAGGCCCATATTTGACCTTTTAACATTATTGATAGTGGTTTAAACAGAAGACTGTCTTTCATGCCTTCCGCTCGGAAATTTGATTTTCATGTTACTTGTGCCAGGTTGGCTGTTAATCATGGTAGTTCGTCTGTGGTGATGTAACATCATGTATTAATATTTGGGACGAATAATATGGAAGGGGGGGGGATGATGGATGGGTTCAAATCCAACGCCATTAATAATCCTAATGACTTATCTTATATATAGCTGGATAGCCTCCCATCTCCATCTCTTCTGCCCTTTTCCTGAGTTTTTTCCCCCATCTCCCTTTTTTTTTCTTCGTCCCTATACTGCTCCCTGCATGGTCTCTATGAAGAGGAGAGAGAGAGAGGAAAAAAATATGTGAACATTTCATATCGTGACAATTTTCAAACAATATTATGCAATTTCATGATTACTGGCTTCAATAACATGAGCCAGAGAAAATTATTAATACCAATCTTATTATGTGTCCATTACTTTGGATAATCTCCATCAGCTTCCGGACAAGTTCTTAATGCATCATGAAAACCATTTCAGGAACTATTTTAACTTGAATCTATATATTCGGAACCCAATTGCTAAAATAATTCTGCAGGGCGGGGGGGGGGGGGGAGATATATAACCAAATATATATATATATACAAAATTCAAATTTCCCAAAGCTATGCAGTTTCGGTCCAAGTGATACATTCTCCGAACCACACTGTTTTAGCTGACAACTCAGAAAATTTGAATTTCCCTTTTCTACCCTACAAAAGATATACACTTCAGTTTTCTTCCGTTAATGCCTCGTGAATCTGCCGGCAAAGCCTGATTTCCGGTGTAAGCTTATTGCTACGAGTGTTATAGCCGTGAGTAGAGCCACGGAAACGTTTTGCAACCAAATCATCGTTAAGCCTTCTGTGTTTGGTTTTCAATCTATTAGCCGAAAATAGTTCGGTATGCTTGCGTTTACATGGTGGGCTAATGCTCTGATCACCGGCTGCCTCGTCTACACTTGATGGTGTGAAAGTCGGCGGCTCAAGTTCAGAAAAGTGATCCGTTGGGTCCTCCAAACGCTGTTGAATGAATTCCTGTAATTTCAACTCTGTCTCTGATAATTTACCGTTGACCTGTTCTGACATCTCAAGGTCTGTCAAACCATTAAAAAGAACAGGTTGGTTACTGCCCCTTAGGAACCATGGTCTGCAATGGTTCAGATGAACTCTGAGAACCTTATCCGGATCTAGGAAGTGTACCACGCGCACGATTACATCATTGATGAACTCCATGATCAGAAAGGATCTGTCCATGCTGTTAATAATTTAGGAGAAATCTGTTTAATCCCTATCCATTGTTTCAAAAGTATGTAATCATCCGCCAGATACCTATAGGGTCGGGCTGTCTTATCATAGAAGTTTTGTTGTCTGACTACTGCTTTCCAGTTGTGAATGCGTGCAACTTCAAATGCTGCTTGCAGTTTACTTTCTAGCTGAACTACGTAATCTTCGCTGTTATAGCAAATCCTCAGTGGTTCGAATGCTAGTGAAGTGGGTAACTTAAATTCTGTTCCGAAGTGTATATTATGAGCAGACAATAATGTAGAGGAATTAGGACTACATTTCAGTGCAATTGTAGCCATTTGCAGATATCTACACCAATCATTGGGACAATGCGAAACTACTTTACGCAATATAGACTCAATTTGTTTGTTCATATTTTGGATGAGTCCACCCACCCAAGACACGTTGGGGGTGACATTTATTTGTTTAATATTAAACAAATTTGTTAAGCAAGCCATTACATTATTTACAAATTCAGAGCCTCTGTCGCTTCTGATAACGTTGGGACAGCTAAATACTGCAATAAGTCTCGTAAATACGTTATGTGCAATAGTCTCTGCCTTCTTATTTGGAATTCCTACAGCGATGACATACCTACTGAAGTCATCAATCATCGTGAGCACGTAAGAATTTCCTGCGTCGCTAGTGTTAAGTGGGCCTATCAAATCAAGGCTCCATGAATAGCCTGGCCTTTGTATCTGCGCGTAGGCCCTAAGCTTAGCCTTGTACGGTGTATTAGGCCTTACATAGGCTTGACATACTTGGCATGTCTTTACATAGTCTGCGATATCGCCTAGCATCTTCGGCAAATAACAATGAAGGCTTATGAGTTCGTAAGTACGATGTCTTCCCAGATGTCCTGCTGCGGGCACCGAATGGTAGTCTCGAATGCAAAAATTCACCAGTGAGTGAGTAATACACATTTGAGCTAAATTTTCCATTCTGCCCTGTTTAGGATTAGCCAATCTAATCCTGTATAGGATCCCATCATAATCCTTAAAGAAGATGTCACGTTTATTGAAGGTGTCTATTAGATCCTCCGCAGAGCGATCTGCAAGACGATGTAAGATTCCTCCAAAATAAGGATCTTTTCTCTGTTCTGGTGCTAGGTGTTGTCTCGTCCAATCCGGGAACTGGCTGCCTAGCACTGCAACAGGAATGTCAATTCTTGACAGTGCGTCGGAAACAGTGAGTAGTCTTCCTGGTTTATGACGTAATACAAAGTCATATTCCCTTAAATTAAGCAAAATCCTCTCTAACTTAGGAGGTAAGGAGGAGCTACAGTAAAGGTAGCAAATCGCGAGGCAGTCCGTGGTCAAGAAGAAGGTTTTACCTAGAAGGTAAATGCGGAATGCGTCGATAGAATAAATTATACCTAGAATCTCCCTAGTAGTTGTTGATTCCTTTCACTCTGAAGGTGTAAGCGTTCGGGAAGTATAAGCTAATGGGTACTCTATACCAACGTGGATCTGCAACAGCGCACCACCTGTCGAATCAAACTGGCGTCCATCTCGAGGGAAAAGGGTTTAGTAAAATCAGGGTGCTTAAGGGTTACTGCATCTACCGTAGCTTGTTTTAAGTCTCTAAAAGCTTGGTCCTCCTCTTCGCCCCATATTAATTTACAGTTTTTCCTGGTGAGCTTGGTTAAAACAGATGAGTGCTTTGCAAATGATCTTACATGACGGCGGTAAAAATTTACGCACCAAAAAAATTGGCGCACCTGCTTAAGATTCTTAGGTACAGGATAGAGCTCCATAGCCCTAGTTTTCTCCTTATCAGGCTTAATGCCCTCCTCATCTAGGATGAAACCCAAAAATTTGACCGATTTTCGACCAAAATCGCATTTTTCAGTGCTAAGTTTCATACCTGAACATGCAGCAAGATCTAGTGCTCGATCTACGTGACTGATATGTGTTTTAAAGTCTGAAGAACCTAATAAGCAATCATCAAGATAGCATGCACAGTAGGCCCCTAGGATCTTTGCGAAAATCTGCTGTGCGCAGAACTGTAAATGCGCAGGAGCAGACTTGAGCCTCATTGGAAGACGTTTAAAATAATAACTAGATCTGTGGCTAGCAAATCCTACCTTATGCATAGAAGATTCAGCAAGTTTTAGCTGATAAAATCCAAACTTAAAATCTAAACAACTGAAAAATTTGGCACCGCTGAGATGTGCCATACTTTCATTCACGGTTGGTATTGGTACTGACACACTTTCACAACAGAATTTACACCACGGAGGTCAACTACAACCTTATACCCAGTTGGCCTTCTCTTTACGAGAAGACAAGGCGACATCCAAGCAGATTTTTCTTCCACTATGATCCCAGTTTTTATCATCTCATTTAAATATTCATCAAATAACTCGCGTTGATGAAAAGGAACTCGAACTTACTGGAGGCGATTCCCCTGTATCAATGGAAATCTCATAATCCTGGTAACAACCAAGGTTAAAATCGTTTTTAGAAACGATGTGTTCTAAGCATTTTTAAAAATTCCTCACTTTGATTATCATTTAAATCTGGAAAAGTAAACTTATTCTTCAGTACATTCCATTCTGCATCGAGTTGTTCCTTAGATTTAGGTTCAGAAGCGTCAGCTAGAAGTCCAACTGCCTCTTCTGATTAGCTTTCACTCTGTTTAGCTTGAGATAACTATTTCAATATCTCAGTGGACCCTGAGACTGGCAACTCTGCGTCGACTGAATCAATGGAAACCACCGTGTCATCGTAATCTATAACTGCAGTGGTGTATGTGCCTAGAATCGACCCTGCTTCAAGCTGTAAGGATTAAGATTGATACACATCAAAGGAATAATACCTGTAGGAGAAGTGTTTACTAAACTGTGAGCCAAACGAACAGACAAATTACGAGATTCGGGTGAAAATACACCTGTCTGAATTTCAGGAAATGGGTTATGTAACAAACCAGTAAGCCTGATCTCACTGTTTGCAGGAATTACCTCTTCTCTATACAGAGAAACTGCTATACCTATAAGTTCCTGTTTAGTTGAACAATTCCATTTCGACTTAGGGTTATCGTCATTCTCCTCGTCTGAAGCTACGTTAATAGTTGCAACATGGATAGCACTAGGCTTATACATATGTCTATTTAAAATTTCCTTATTCCTGTTATATGATATTTGAGCTGCCTCAGGTGTAGGTGACATTTGAAATTTTAATTTTTCGTTTTTTAAAATGTTATCCGTACAATTTATTGCTACTGAGTCAGACTGAGTTGATAAGAAATCGTAACCTAGAAGTACAAAAGAACCATCGGGAACGATTACGAATTCCTGCTGTTTAGTAAATTCACACTTAGAAATAGAAGTTACTACCTTACGAACTGCTTTAATCTGCTGATTTCCTACGCCTACCAAATTTACTGGGCTTACCAAGTGTACTAATCGGCTACCACTACCCAAATCTCAAGCATTTCGTGAGCTATAGAATTGTCTAAAAGTGAAAGTGAACTTCCTGTATCGATTAAACATACTTTAGACTTATTACCTACGTCAAACACCAAATGTGGACGTGAATATTTAGAATATAATTTACTGTGAATGCTACTAGTTGGAATATTGTCCTCAACAAGTGTTGGCTGTTCCTCACCGAGTGGTGAATCAGGTAAACTTTCAGTTTCACTTCTAGTTAGCCATGCTGAGTATAGATGGCGTTGGTTGTACCATTTTCTGCCCGGTAAAGTGCAAGTGCTCTTCCTTGCTGAGAGATTGAAAAAGAGTAGCTGAACGATCTGGCTTACATACGCCTTTGTTATCCCAAAAGGTCAAGCAAATAGTTGGTTCCATAACTCCGAAAATAATTGGAATCCTAACTTTCCATTTAGTTTGGGTTTCAGTTGTAATTCCGATAGAAGTACCTGGAGGCATGTCGACCTCGTTTTTGAAAAATGTTTCGTCAGCATGACGGAACTGCATCGTACGTTTTTGACCTACCAATGCGAATACTATTGGCTTATTTGATTCAATCTGATTTAATTCTGAATGAAAGCTAGCTGAATCAATCCCGTCTTCGAATAAGGTGAATATTAGAGAATCACAATCCAAACCATATTTACCATTAACTGTTGCCAAAATGTTCTGAAAATCATCAGATAAAGTTAGGTTATTCTCCATTGAAGGTGTGACATACTTTGAGGGAATTTTACCGTAATAAGAAGCTAATCTCGGTATTGTTAACATACTATCTGGTAAAGACAATTTCTGCTGATACCACTCGGCCTTAGCATACAATTTAAGCATTAGTTTATCGGCTTGATCTGCTGAAAATAGGCTAACTGTTTTAATGTTAAGCGTATGGCATCTATCTCCATCTACTTTAGGAATAACAGGAGTTTGAGCATGAACAGAGCTAACAAACTGAGTACTGTCGCTAGCTGTCCGAGCGGTGGGTTGTCTAGCCTAGAATCCCTGTCTACATTTAGGCTAGCAACTCATTTTTTGTTTGATCATTAACCTAATCAGAATCATTGCCCTGTTCTACCTGTGTAGCATGCGGTGGAACCTGAATCTGTGTAATATTCTGTCCCTGCCGACTACGGTTTTGTTGCTGGTTATTGTGGCGCTGCTGACTGTTTTGTTGTTGTCCACCAGAATTAATGTTTGATTGTTGATACGACTGGCCGCCACCAACATTACCAACCTCAGCACCATTATGTTGCTTACCAAAACTACTTTTATAACCCGAGTTAAATTGAGCTGCGTCCCTGGTATCAAAACCGAAAAAATAGTTTCCCCGTTTACCACGTTTTTTGCCCCTGAACTGCCCATTACCACGGCTTCCTCCACTTCTAGAAAGCATGGATTGTTGACAGACGCTGTTGTTCCTAGCTTCGTTGCGCTGCCTAACCTGGTCAACATTTTCTGGTTTAGTCTTGCACTCTCTTTTAAGATGACCCTTCCCTAGACATCTGTAACAAGCCTTGTCTGTAGCTGAAGTTGTGCCTACAGCTCTTATTCTAGCCTTATTTAACTCTACCGAAGCACTTCGAACTTTGTTTACGGTTTTCTCCAACTTATCGACTTTCTTAACCAATGAACCAAAAGCAAGAATATTTATGCCTAGCATTGCTGGGTTACTTCCTGCAACATCTGTTGATTTATAGGGAGAGCTTTCACCCTCCATACCTACATAACCTTCTAAAATTGCCCTCTTTTTAATAACGCCATTATACATAGTTCTAAATGTAGTTGGTTCCCTGGCTGAAAGATGGCCTTCGATAGTTTGGTGGCATAGCCTGAAGGAATGGTGAGCGCAAACCCTCTTCTTTTGATTCAAGTTTGCGTAATTTCTCCTCCGCGCTGTCCTCAGGCTTAACCCTCCAAAGTGCCGAAGCCATGACTTCCAACCTCTCAGAGAATTTCTCCAAAGTTTCCCTTACTGCTAAGCTAGATGCATAAAATTTACTCATAGTAATGTTTTCCCTGCACAACCGAAACGATCTAACAACATTTCTTTAAACTCGCTCCAATTGTTAAGTTTAGCAATCTGAGGGTTCATAGCCAAGTACTTTGCTACGTTCCCCGTGCACTTGCTACATGCAACTGAAATTAATTCAGAGTCCTTTAAAGAAGAATCCAGAGTTCGTAAATTTTCAACCATGAGTGAAAAGGTAAAAACATCCAGTGATTCGTCGTCTTGGAAAACGGTAATTACCTTTTTCGCGCTCCTAAGCTCTGCCTAAAGTCGCTTATCCTCTATGGTACCAGTCTGTTGTTGGGAAAGAAAAGAATCAGCTAAATCCCTAAATAAATCAATTTGATTATCGCTAACTCGTTGTAAGGAAAGGTTGTGGTAATCATTATTAGCTTGTAGACAACTAGACAAAATGTCATTCAACTGGTGACCACTGATCCCATTCCAAGACGCGTATTGTCTGGTGAGTTTGCTGCGTGCATCGTGTTACCTGGGAATGAAATATCAGGTGGAATTGGTAACAGAACACTCTGTCTACCCCTAGAAGAGTTCCTATTTAAAACGTTACGTATAGGTGAACGTGAACGTTCGCGGTGCAATACAGGAGGGGAAGGAGACCTAGTACGCAAGTCCTGAGCAACATCATTCGCATCGGAATCTGAGTCCGAGACAAGAGGTGTTATGCGCTTCCGCTGCTTAGGTGTACTGGTTGAAACTTTGCTAGTTTTAATAAAACCATCCCTATTTAAAGGTTGCCTGATAATTCTACCTCTAGAGGGATGAGTAACTACTCTACGAGCTGTTCTTCCCCTAGCTCTAGGCATAATATAAGCAAATTAACACCAACCGACAAAAAAAAAATCCGTAGCCTAGCTTAGTTTAGATCTAAAACTGGCACAACACTTGGAAATATAAATGGTCACAACCCAGAAAATGTAACAAAACAACATAATGATTAAGTATTGCTTCTAGGCCTAACTATCAGCCATCAACCTTCAAACGCAAAACACTATATTAAAGTATGACCCAAAATAGCATAAGCCTCAACTCAAAAAAAGTCAGAAAATCACGCAAAATCACAGTCCCTAAAAAAATAGCTTAAAACTAGCAATGGTATTTACAGCTTATAGGCCTAAATATAGGTTACCAAAGTAAAAGCAATACACGCTAACTAAACCCACGTATAGATAGCAACTGAATGGCAGCAACTACATGCACTCCTGTCCACACAAAATTCCCAAAATTAAAAAAAAATTATCGTTCAACAATAGCACAATCACTAGTCCAATCCAAATGCACATAAAATCAAACTTAAAAACAAAACAGTGAGTGCTATTTAACTGCTTAAATGCAAATATTGTTTAAAAAACAAAATAACTGCAACTAATAAACAACAAGCTCTTTAAACAACCTTAAAGCAACGTTACGCTTCCATCGTAAGCCAATAAACAAATCAAAACATCGCTAATTCCGACAAGTGTCCTTGCCGCTAGCTGAATGCACTACGCCAAAATTTACGCTGTGCTTTTGTAATTCAACAAGCCAAATAGCCGTAACTAAAATCCAACAAAATACCAATGCCTTACGTTAATAAAATTTAATAATAAAAACCTACTGAGGCTGTAAACAATCAGCGTAATTGACGCAATTTTGCTAAAAAAATCAAAACACAGCTACTAAGCGAACGCCAATTTCAAAATACAACTGCGCCAAACAAATTCTTACTTAAACAAAATTCCTGCTAATTGTTGGAACCTGAACGCTACCAAATTCAAGCATTGATCATTATTGCTACTAATTATTGCTATTTAGAACTACAATAATCGAAATATTATGGCCAGTTTATGAGCTTTGGAAAATTACCAGAAAATTTAAAAGTCAAATTCCATGCCAATGTAAACAAATGCAACCAAAGCGAACAATCACGGTAATAATTTTAAAAATTACTGCCGGACACCATTATCATGCCCATGTAAATAAACACAGCCAAACTAGTAACCTCACGGAATAATATTTTACGAAATTACCCTCTAGATACCGTTATTACGCCAATGGCCAAAGGATCAAAATGCAACTTTAAATCACTAACGAAAAAAAATTCGCTGAAATTTGCCTTCGAAAATTAAAGGGTATTGAATTCACTTCTACACACCATTATCATGATATTTTCCTGGGCTAATACACAAGAAATACCATGACGTCAGGATAGCTATATGTATACAATTCAATGACACTTCAATATGAGATGCAGATAAAAGAACAACGATTGATTATCCCAAGTATTTTAATAACTGTGCAAGCTACTATACAGCAAGTCTACACCAGAACTGGTCAGAAATATTAAGTTTAGGTTACTACGACCAAAATATATGAGACTGCTCGATTCCCGTCGTTAGGCAATGATTAGCATTCTGAAGGACTGATTTATATTGGTAAATAATGCATACGCAAAGCTTTCAATAATTAATGATTATTGGGCCTATCATTGCATTATATCAGAACTATAATGAGTTAAACAATGACACCAAACACTTAGGTGCACAAGCAAGCGTAAGCTCGGTCGTCGGATTTACTGCTCGTAAATCAGGTCCTCCTACGGCATGGAATAGCGAGGCACACTGGAACTTCGATGCACACTTCGATGCACACTGGATGGCTGCTGGAACATGATTGTCCTCCCCTCTAATAAGGGGGCCATTTTATACCAAATCCTTATCTATCCAATTATCGACTTGTCAATCAAGTCCCTATGGTTCGGGAGGCGGATTTCATTTGAAATGCTCCTGCTGCTAATCCAGCTATAATCCCTGTCACTCAATGTATGTTCAACCGGAAGTTTCTTCTTGCACGAGTTATTTTATTCTATAGAGTCTTACCGGACACTTCAATCAAATTAACAGGTGTTAGGGATTTCTTGGAAAAGGGGGTATCTAGATCTATCCCCCCTAATTAAGTTAAATGGGTATTTTAATTGGTTCCCAGTATGTGTCCAATTATCCTGCCAATCATCTAGCCTTTACACTTCGTGGAATCCTTCTGAGTTAGTTTTCGAAGGGAGACCGACACCACCTGGCTTAGGCTTAATTATATTTTTGCTCCCTTGAGCAAACACCAGTCTTCAAAGAAAGGCAAGTCTGAACATGCGCTAGTTTGATTAGTCATGAATATAAGACTGAGTATATTGATATTCAAGTATGAATTAATTATGTATTAATGATCTCATTAATATTAATATATTATGCAAATTAAATTCATAACACTTGATTTGATAGGCCCACTTAACACTAGCGACACAGGAAATTCCTATGTGCTCACGATGATTGATGACTTCAGGAGGTACGTCATCGCTGTAGGAATTCCGAATAAGAAGGTAGAGACTATTGCACATAAGGTATTTACGAGACTTATTGCAGTATTTAGCTGTCCCAACGTTATCAGAAGCAACAAAGGCTCTGAATTTGTAAATAATGTAATGGCTTGCTTAAGGAATTTGTTTAATATTAAACAAATAAATTTCACCCCCAACGTGTCTTGGGTGGGTGGTCTCGTCCAAAATATGAACAAACAAATTAAGTCTATATTGCGTAAAGTAGTTTCGCATTGTCCCAATGATTGGTGTAGATATCTGCAAATGGCTACAATTGCACTGAACTGTAGTCCTAATTCCTCTACATTATTGTCTGCTCATTATATACACTTCGGAACAGAATTTAAGTTACTCACTTCACTAGCATTCGAACCACCGAGTATTTGCTATAAAACAGTGAAGATTATGTAGTTCAGCTAGAAAGTAAACTGCAAGCAGCATTTGAAGTTGCACG